>JAWMAG010000008.1:15877500-16022500 GCA_037013455.1 Ceratitis rosa | reverse complement strand
GCTGCAAACTAGTTGACATAGTTTTGCAGACATGCTTTGTTGTTTCACAATGGTATTGTGCACAATAATTACCGCTAGCTTATTGCTTTGCATTTTAATTTTCCAATTATATTTTGGTCATTTTCGTGAATAGTTTTTAAATTTACTGACAGTTTCTATGAAAAGTTGTTTTGAGTAGTTTTTCTCTTCGCAGTTGCATTTTAATTGGGGATGTAGCTCAGATGGTAGAGCGCTCGCTTAGCATGTGAGAGGTACGGGGATCGATGCCCCGCATCTCCAGTAAAGATTATTTTATCTAAATTTTTTTTATGCAATTAATAAAATTTTTTCAAATTTTATTTAAAATTTTCAGCAGGAAATTTTTCTGTAATTTTTGACCCTTTTATTTAAATTTTTAAAATTTTTCTTTTGCCATCAAAATATATATATGTATTTTTTCATATCTGCTTTTAAATTTTCAAAATTCATTTTAAAATGTTTGGTGACTTTTTTTTAAACAATTGATTTCCGTTTAGTAAATTTCACCTCATATTGAACAACTGAACAAGTTTGTGGTATCTTTAAGTTATAATAATAGGTGCGTGCATTTCAGTTGGGGATGTAGCTCAGATGGTAGAGCGCTCGCTTAGCATGTGAGAGGTACGGGGATCGATGCCCCGCATCTCCAGAGATTATTATTTAAATTTTAACCTTTAAAAACTACATAAATCAGTTTTTCAATAAAAAAAATTTTGACAAAAACTGTTGAAATTTTTCAAAACTAATGTAACTATTGAATGATACAAGGGACTAATTTGAAAAATAGTGAATAAGTTTGCAAAAAAAAAAAGAATGTATCTTGTTCCGCGATATTTCTGGAATTTAAAATTAGAACATGAGAGAGACAATATTTTATTTTAAATATTCTAGTACGTAAATATTAATTTTAAGTTTAATACTGAAAATAATAAAATAAGTTTTTCCTGTTAAAACAACTTTATTTTCATTAAATTAATGGGCTTCAGATTAATGTTTTATTTGAATAGCAAAATTTAAATATCCTTACTTTGGGCTATAAAGACTCTGGGAATAAAAAATCACTGATATTTTTATACTGGGTTTATGCTTACTCAATTTTATTTTGCCGTAAACAAGTTGCTTAATTTGGCTACAGTTGAAAAAAAATCCTCCTTCATTATTTTAATAATTATAAGTCTTTTGCAAGAAGGAGATCATTTGTTCTTATTTTTGTTTGTATTTCTTATTTTCGATTTGTTGATCACAGAAACCAAAAGTTCCTGTTTTTTTTAATAACTCGTTGAACATTTTATATCACATCACACGACATCGCATCAAAAGACATCATATCACATGACATCACATCACAAATATCACACGCTAGTTCTTATCTTCATTACAGAAAACAATAAATATTTGATAAAAAAAACTATAATAAAACTTTGAATTTAGATATTAATGGTATCCAATTGTAATATCACATGTTTCACATTATTTCATCACATCACTCACATCACATCATTAAAATTGGTCTCCCAAGTGGGGTGCTATTTTTGTTTCTTATTTTCAAAAAATATAAATTATTAAATTCTAAATTTAAAACAAAAAGCAATTATTCGAACTTGCTTTATATGATACAATATCACATCAACAGACATCACAACATCAATACGACAAATTATTCGCATTATTTAAATTGAACAAGACAAAATTAGCTAAAAACAAAACTTTAGAGTTTTTAATGTCTGAAATTGTTTGATTAATAATCATATTAAATATTATCATCATATTATATTATCGACAATTCTGTATCTATCTGACTGACCAGAAGCTAATTTTTTTTTCTATTTTATATTATAATTCAATCACCACTGCAATACAATGAACACATTTGGCCATTTAAATCGATATTGCGTACACATGCTCATTGCTGCCGATATGGTTCAATTCAAATTACAAGTGGATAACAATGTGGTTATCCCGGTACACTTGTTATCCTGCCAAACCTCTTGTTGCGACAACGTATTTGCATTAAATTTGTTTGTACTTGTATGTATGCATGTACTTCGTGTGTGTTTGGGATAACATCTTTGAAAACCGCTGGCATAATTGGAAAGCCAGTTTGTTGCAGTTGTTATACACATATGTATGTGTTATTTATTGATTTTAATTTGTAATTTGAGTATGTTTGCCTAATGTGGTTAATAGCTAGAGTACAATTATATGATATTTCCAAAAATAAAAGACTATTGAAGTTGAAAATCTTTGATGATTTCTAATAAAATTATTTCCCCAAATATACCAAATTTTCATTTGTCATACAATCACAGATATATCACATCACAACATAACACATTACATCGACTCACATCACACCGCCATCGCATCGGATCAAATTACATCGATTCCTTACAAAAAAGTAATTTAAACAACAAGAGCAAATATAGAAATATTGTAATACTGGGTACCTCAAAGTACTGAAATTGAAGGGTGTAACAGAGAGGCAAAGACTCGATCATACCAATCACCATGTTTTGAATAATTTCTTATATTAATTAGCTGGATATCTGAGGCTATTTACTTAATAAATCTTTATATTTAATCTTTAAAATTAAATAAAATCAGATGAAAAATTAAAAAAAAAATAAAACAAAAAAAAAAAAAAAGGTAAAAAAATTAAGTAAAAAAAAAATAAAATAAAATAACATTAAATAAAATAAAATAAATGAAGTAAAATAAAATAAAATAAATTTAAATAAAATAAAATGAAATAAAATAAAACAATATAAAATAAAATAAAATAAAATAAAATAAAATAAAATAAAATAAAATAAAATAAAACAAAATAGAATAAAATAAAATAAAATAAAATAAAATAAAATAAAATAAAATAAAATAAAACAAAATAGAACAAAATAAAATAAAATAAAATAAAATAAATTAAATTAAAATAAAATAAAATAAAATAAAATAAAATAAAATAAAATAAAATAAGATAAAATAAAATAAAATAAAATAAAATAAAATAAAATAAAATAAAACAAAATAGAATAAAATAAAATAAAATAAAATAAAACAAAATAGAATAAAATAAAATAAAATAAAATAAAATAAAATAAAATAAAATAAAATAAAATAAAATAAAATAAAATAAAATAAAATAAAATAAAATAAAATAAAATAAAATAAAATAAAATAAAATAAAATAAAATAAAATAAAATAAAATAAAATAAAATACAATAAAATAAAATAAAATAAAATAAAATAAAATAAAATAAAATAAAATAAAATAAAATAAAATAAAATAAAATAAAATAAAATAAAATAAAATAAAATAAAATAAAATAAAATAAAATAAAATAAAATAAAATAAAATAAAATAAAATAAAATAAAATAAAATAAAATAAAATAAAATAAAATAAAATAAAATAAAATAAAATAAAATAAAATAAAATTAAATAAAATAAAATAAAATAAAATAAAATAAAATAAAATAAAATAAAATAAAATAAAATAAAATAAAATAAAATAAAATAAAATAAAATAAAATAAAATAAAACAAAGTAAAATAAAATAAAATAAAATACCATAAAATAAAATAAAATAAAATAAAATAAAATAAAATAAAATAAAATAAAATAAAATAAAACAAAGTAATATAAAATAAAATAAAATGAAATAAACTGAAATAATATAAAATAAATTTACATCAAGTAAAATAAAATAAAATAAGAAAATAAAATAAACTAATCTCAATTAAAATAAAATAAAATAAAATTGAATTAAATAAAATTGAATAAAATAACATAAAATAAAATAAAATAAAATAAAATAAAGTAAAGAATAGATTAAAAAACATGAAATGAATAATATCAAATAAAATAAAATTAAATAAAACCTATTAAGATAAAACAAAAAAAAAAATAGTGAAATGAAAATAAAACAATTTAGTAAAATAATATAAAATAAAATATCATAACTTATTTAAAAAATGAAAGGAAGTAAAATAAATTAAAGGCACATGAAATAAAACTTTGTAAAAATTAATCTATATTAGATTTAGAAAATAAAATTCATTTGAAAGGAATGAAATAGAGCAATTAAAAGTAAAATAAACAAAAAATGAGGTTAAATGAAAAAAATTATGGAAATTAAAACGAACGAAAGAAATAAATAATAAAAAATTAATTAAATAAAAAAAAAGAAGATCATAATTTAAAAATTTAAATGCGTTTCGTCGAAATAGAGTTTTAAAAGTAATTACCAAAATATGAATAAAATTTTAATAACTGTGAGAACTCCACTTTACAATATTGAATAATACACCACAACAATGTTAGACCGCAGATGCTGCAATGATGATGAATTCATAAGTAAATTAGTAATAGATGGAAAATTCCAAGCAAATTATGCACAGCAGATGAATGAATACAATGAAGGTTGAGTAGCACAAAAGATGTTTCAAGCGAAAGTGCATAAGTGAAAAATGGAAGATGAGAAAATCACTGTAGATTGTTGAAGAAAATGTGAAACAAATTCCATGAGGAAAAGAGAGAAAAAGAAAATACTACGTTAATAACAAAATGCATTTACATAAAATATGCAATTTCATTGACAGAAAAATGACAGTAAAAAACAGAAGAAATTGAGATGACTGATGCCACCAAAGGTATGCGTAATTGCGTTTTATAAGCGGCTTAAGGTTAATGGAAATTATGTAAATGAAAATGAGTGTGTAGGTGAGGTATTTCCTATTAAATATTTACTGTAACAATGTTGGAAAACCCGTAAACAGGAAGCACCAAAAAAAAAAAAAAAATTAAATTGTAATTAAAACAAATTCAATAGAGAAAAATATTTTAATGCCAATTTAATAATAATTAAATAAAAGCAAAATAAAAATGATATAAGTAGCATATATATATATATCCAATAAATTCATATTAAATTAAAAACTGCATACAAATATTTATATGTACGCATACACACACCAATTGGCTGCTTGATGTCAATGAAAATGTTGAGTTAATTGTGTTTTGTGGTTGCCATTAATATTTAATAATTTACATGTGCAGGATTAAAAAAAAGTTAGGTGTTAAAAATAAAATATTTATTGACATATTTTGTATTGCGTGTAACTGTAAAAACCAATTAATTGCACAGTGCTTTAATAACTTTTAAAATAAAATTAATTTCAAAATAACTTCTGCTTACCTTTCACTAGCAATGCTTGAATTTCTGGACATCGACTTTGGTGACATCTCAAAATCCGAATCCGAACGGTATAAGAACGATTCGCGACGTTGTGGAAGATTTTGTAATACCAAACCAGCGCTTGGTGAGCCGCCTTCAAGCGGTGATCTAGCACCTTGGCCATTTTCTACATCGAAGCTGTAAAAAATAAACATAAAAATGTATTAAATTTGTGAAGAACATTATGATTGAAAGCGAAATTATGTTGATATTTCAGTGGAGCTTTTTTTTTGAGACAAGACTCTATAAAAATTGTAAATAAAAAAAAAAAATTTACATAAGGATACAGGAAGATATATGTATAATATCTGAAAAATACTCAGAGCCATTCTCTGCTCATTCAGAACACAGATGTGGCTTGATTCACGCGGTATTAGACTTGCCATAGAAAAAATCGAGGTGCTACTTCTAACGATGAAGCACATGCCCTTTGATATATACATGTATACATCCTCCTATATCCTGAGAACAACAAAACTTGTCAACTACTTAGGCGTAAGACTGGATCCTAGACTAAGTTTCTAAGCGCAAATCCAACACGTCGTGAAAAAAGCCACTAGAACCATGTCGTAGCCAATATCGAGGGGCCGACCCAGGAAAAGATAGCTGTCAGCATTTTGCTTTATGGAGCAGAGTTATGGACTGGCTCACTAAAGAAGGCCAGCCGCATACTAGCTTTGAGGGTAGCAACGGCACACCGTAAGGTATAAGGTGAAGAGGTATCAGTAATAAGGGATGTATTGATGCTCACCGACCTCTTGGCATCAGTAAGGAAAAGAAACTGTACACTCAAAAGAAATGAGGGCCGAAAGGAGCATCGTTAATACCACCAGACGGCCAGGTTAAAAACACGTATCGACATATGGACTAACAGGAAATTCGGAGAGGTGAATTAGTATGTCACACAGGTGTTATCCGGGCCCGTATATACTTTCAGAAATATTAACATAAACTAGAAAAGGCTGAGGAGCCGTGAAAACACAGTTGGAGAACTAATAGTAGAGAATATTGCCTCAATTATGCTACAATGCGTAACAAACTGGCTAAACGTAAAGAAGTTCGCAGAAAAAGTACTAAGATCAAAACACCCGGACCTGTGCGCAGGTGGCGAGATGTAAATCTCATTTCGACAAAAATGAAACGCCACCCTGAAGTATCGCGAAAGCGGTTCTAGGATGAACGACGGTTCCTTAGGGGAAAGTTTTTTTTTAGGGACCATCAAGTGGCACATACCATTGATGTGACGAAGCGGTAGGCATTTTTCTTCTCCTCTCCCGCAAAAAATTAAATACTTATTTTATTTTGTTTATTTTTTTTTACTTTTTTATAAATTGTTTTGTTTTATTTATGAATGTTATTTATTTTATTTTATCTTGTTTTCTTTTTTAATTTTATTTTGTCAAAAATTGTTTTGTTATATTTATGAATTTTATTTATTTTATTTTAATTTCTTCATTTTATTTTATTTTGATATATTTTAGCTTACTATAATAAAATTTTAATTTAATTTAAGTTAATTTAATTTAAATTAATTTTATTTTATTTCCTTTTATTTTTTTATGCTAGTTATACTGTTTTATTATTATATATTTTTTAAAGTTCGTTTAATTTCTTTATTATTATTTTCTTTATTTTGTTTAATTATATATAATTATATATTTTTGTTTTATTTAAATTGGTTATTATTATAATTTTGTTTATTATAATTATGTATATAACTTAATTTACTTTATTTTAAATTATTTTAATTTAATTTAATTTAATTTTATTAATATTTTGCTTTATTTTATATATGGACGTATGAGCATTTCGATTCATTTACACTTTAAAAATCTGTGAAATATAAACAACAAGGATACACCCTTCTCAGTATGTATCAGAAAATTATACTGTTTATATGTAGCTTTACAGGTTGTAAAATTCATTAAATGCCAGTGGGCTACTACTGATTTATACATGTGTTTATACATATTACTTTTAATTCATATACTCGTATGCCTGTGACGAAAAGAGGGGAAAAAATTAATTTACCAACTTTTTACTTTGCCGCAGTACGTTAAATATGGTACGTGCACATACATACAAACTTTACCTATACGTCCTGGCGTATGCCCTAACGGTTCATTAAGAGCGGCTGACTTTCAAGCAACGCATTGCTGTTGGTGTGTATTTTGTTTACGAAAAAATTTGACTCCTAGCTGAAAGGACTTTGTCAGTTTATTTAATAATTTTAAAAAATTTTAAGGAAAAAAAATTGGAATTAATTTTTTTTTTGCGCTAAATGCAGTTGGACATATGTTAACTATAATGTTTTCAATGCTGGCCCAGCTGCTGCCATACTCATTTGTAGAGAGTTTGGTGGAAAGGTAAAATAACTTTATTTGGCCTGTAGGTACTTTAAAGTTTATAATTAAAATAATAATATTATAAAAATAATAATAACAAAAATAAAATAATAATATTAAAATATTATATATGTATGTTTGTAGAGAACAAATATTTGATTTTAAAACAAGACTTTCTGTTGTTAAATTATATATTAAATTTACGGAAAAAGCTATAAAGTGCAAACTATATATAGTTCAAAGCAAGTATCAATTATTTAATTTCAAAGATAATCACTAAATTTATTTTCAAAAGGTTCACTTGAATTTAGAATTTAACAGAACTCGTACCTAGCATTTCCATTAAATTTTATTGGTTATCTCAATCACTAACACTTCCACGTAGGGTAGCGTAAGAAAATTAGAAAATATTTCGCAGAAAACCTAAATAATAAACTTTGAATTTTTGTTTCAAAACACTTTTGATTAGCTGTGTGTGCATAGTAAATTAATTAATTTATTTTTTGACACTGAAGCCCGGATGAGCTAACTGCAGCTTCGGCATGGCTGTGTTGCTCTAAAAAAAAAGTTGGTAATTTCCCAAGCATTTCAGCTGCCTTCATTTACACTCTTCTACATTTCTCGATGCAGCCCACACATAACAGCCATGTACGTGTATATGCCACCCTTGCTGCTTTGGTTTCATAGAGCTAAGTAAAAACATAAATATTTGCACATATAATTAGGCGCGTGGCAGCAGCAGCAGTAGGTCAGCGCTGGGCTTTCGAGCATTGCTATTGAAATTTTGGCTTAAATTTAGATACTCATAAGCAGTTAATATCTAATATTGCTTAGTATATATTTTTTTGTTATTGAAGTATTTTCGTTGCTATAGAGGAAATCGCCTAAAAGTATACCTTAGAATTTTTTTCTACCGAAACGCATATAATAAATTCTATACTTTTTATTATAAATAGATACAGCACACGTGGCATATTTTTACTAAGAAATTAATTTAGTTATATTCGACATTTACGCCTGTGTGTGTGTGTTTTCAAAGCAAGCACAAAAATATCCACGACTGCTTGCCCATTGAGCTGACATCTCAAGTAAGCATACTCTAATTACCATATTAATTCCTGCTAAAATGTTCACCTCTTAGCAATAAACATGTTTGGATCCTCAGATTCTACAAATTTCCCTAAAATCCTGTCCTAAATTAACTATTTTTTAAGCGCATATGCCACCGGCAACATATTTTTTTTTGTTTTTATTATTAATTAACGGAGCTCGAGTGTTTTTGTCAGTTACGAAACGTGCGGCGTGCGAGTGGTATGTAAGTATGTAGGAGTTTTAGTTTCGCGAAAGCAATGAATTCGATATTATGTTGTTTGCATTGTATTTATTGACTGAATTTCTTTGGAAAAATCAAGAGCTGCGTTGTAAGATTCGTAATTGGCATCCAATATTGCCAAAAGCGTGTTATTTGATATGTACAGGAGGTTGAGGTGGGAGGCTTACATTTTACTGCCTAAAAATTGAGGCTCAACTTAAACTTAAAGAATACAATTTGTTAGGCAGATACCCTGTGGAATATCTTCATATAATAAATAATTCAATAAATAAAAGTTGATTCATTTCGAGATTCTTTACTTTTTTAAAGAAAAAAAAAAACACAGAAAAATTCACATTTAATGGGAAATGTTTTTTATATTTCAAAAGAACATTTTTTGACATTTATTTTTTGAAGATAATCTCTTTCAAATGTTAGCCAGGACTACGTCTCAGATGGTCCATCTGTTAAGTCTAATTTTCGATGACTTGTTCGAGCATTTAGACTGGTAACTGGCGAATGAGATGCGTGATATTTTACTCCAAGGCTTGAATCGAAGCGGAATTGTCCGCATAGACTTAAGGCTTTAAATATACCCATAGGAAAGAGTTTAACGGTGTGATATCACACGATCTTGGTGGCCAATCGATCTGTCCAAAAAGTGATATTATCTGCTCATCGAAGTGCTTTCTCAAAAAATCTATTGGTTAATGCGATGTGTGGGTATTGGCGCCGTCTTGTTCTCACCGACATCATTTTTGAAGAAATATGGAGCGATGATTCCACCGGCCCATAAACTACACCAGACCGGGCCTCATCGCGGAATAAAATTTGGCTCGAAAACGTCCGATATTTTTGGAACTTTTCAAGAGCCTATGCAAGTTGTATTTAAGATCTGGACGTCAGTCCGAGTTGCTGCAAGCTACGCCGAATCGACTCTTCACGGTCTTCGTGTACACTCTCAGTTACGACCACTTCACATTTTCTTCACTGCGAGCTGGACGTGGTCTCTTCGGCCGAATATTATCCAATAATAAATGCTGGGTCGCAAGATGGGTGATGGTGTTGCGAATAATACGCTCAGTAGGCCGATTATGCTGACTTTAAGTTGAGCGAAGAGCGCGAAACACATTCTCTACAGAACGTTAATTTTCGTAATAAAGTTGAACAGACGTAAGTCTTTCCATGAGACTGAGATGAGAGAGTATGAAGAGCTTGAGGAGCTGGCCGACAGAGGTAAGGCTCCAAAACTCTACGAAAGTATGCGGCAACTTACAGAAGGTTCCAAGACCGGTAAAAACTCTTGTAGGACCCAGAGGGGTGATCTGGTGACGGATGTTCAGACTACCTATACTGAATTTATGGAGGGAACACTACTCCAGCCTGCTGAATGGCAGTGAAAATGGCGAATCCGATTACCCAATCGATGACGATGCAACAGCTATATCATTACCTGAGTGTGAAGAATTTCGAAAAGCAAGCGGCCGCCTAAAAAACAAAAAAGCGGCGGGAACCGAGATATTGCCGTCCGAACTATTCAAATAAAGCGGTTAAGAACAGACACGGTACATGCCTCTGCTTCCTTCCAAATTGTGTTCGGCTGAAAGCATGCCGGACGAGTGTGCACTATCCAATCCATAAAAAGTGGAATCCCACAGTCTGTGACAAAAGAAGTGGGATAAGCCTCTTCAATATCGCATATTAGGTCCTACGGAGCGCATTGTGAGACAGACTACAGCCCTCCTTCAACCAACTGCTTGGACCATATTAAGGTGACTTTAAACCTAAACAATATACGCGACAATTCTTGGAAAATACCCGTGAAAAGAGGATGAACACACACCACCTTTTCGTCGATTTTAAAGCTGTCTTTCACAGTTCGAAAAGGTACCACCTCTGAGCTGCTATGTCTGAGTTTGATGTCCACTCAAAACTTATACGGTTGTGTTTGTTAAGCAACACCACTTCATCAGGATCTGAAAGGACCTCTACGATCAAACGAGGTTTCCCACAAAGTGACTTCTTAAATTTATTGCTGGAGAAAATAATACGAGCTGAATAGAGAAGGTACAATCTTCTACGAGTATAAATGTGTACAGCTGATGGCCTGCGCCGATGATATGCGCCGTGAGTTCTGATTTCTCCAAACTGGGCAAGGAAGCGAAGGATATGGATCTAGTAATGAACGAGGGCAAGACGAAATATCTCCTTCCATCAAAAAAAAAAAAAGAGAGCATCGCACTCTCGACTCATTCCCACGTCACTGCCATCTATCTTGGAATCAGTATTGGCACAACAACAACTCTTCTGGGAATCCCACGCAGAAACGCTTTTGACAACGGTTGTTATTTTGGGCTGAGTAAGTAATTGAAAAGTGACAAGTACTCCAGACGATGGAACGATGGGCTGTTCGAGATATATGACGACATTGACATAGTCCTGTGAAAGGAAAGAAGATAATGCCTATAACTGCCTGGGCAGTCTTTCATCGCTAATCGACATATAATGAAGGACACACCTCGTGCAACATACTGAATTGAAGCAAGTACGGACTATGTATTAAATTTTTATTTTGTTTCTAGCAGTTTGGTTTCAAATGCATCCCTTCCTAAGTTGGAGCAATGCAGATGCTGCGTCGTAAGCCCAAACCATGCGCAACACGCATCACATGCCCCCAACAGCTGTTGCATAATCGAATCAACAAGTCTAATTCTTAATAATGGGCAGAAGAAGTTCGCTTGCAGTTAATTTGGCAACAACTTACAGTGTTCACATATTAGCCGACTTAAAAACTAGCCAAAATGTGAGAACATAACTAAGTGGCAGCGCAACAACAAATGTATACAATGTATTAAACTATTTATGTATATGTGTATGTACGAACGTATGGGAGCAGCAGTAAATTTATTAGTAAAATTTCCTGCTTTGAATGTCTACTAAAAGCTCATTTGAAAACAGCAGCTGCTGAAGTACTTTAACGAGTCGAGAGGGTACAACTGAAATTGAAATCACTTGCAGCATTGTTGCTGCCACTTGCATAGTTGCCACATGCAATATGCCATACTTGCCTCACTATGATGGTGTTGTTATTGTTTGTGGTGTTCCTACTGCTTCGACTGCTGCAATTGGCGCTGCGAAATTGTGCATTTCGTGCATTCATCCTTGATAATTGCTTCATTTCATTGCTGAACTGAAAAGTTATGCGCCCATTCAACTGGTAATTGGAACGTGGCAGTAGAGTGAAAATAAGGAAATGGAGAAAACGTGCCGTTATATACATATGTACGAGAGGGTATGTATGTGTTCCGATCCTTTAAGCAATTTTCTGAGGGATCCGAATTCATGACTTCAAAACTAGTCTGATTTCACTCATAAATAAAATTCCAAAACTAGTTGTAAAACTGATTCATTTCGGACAAATTTTTTTGTTTATTATAAAATAAAGCTTGAAGAATTATATGAAAGTCGCGTCAGTATAATATGTTTGAAATATTTAATTACTCAGATTAATCAAGAAACTAATATATTCCAGACATTTCCTTGGTGTTAAAAATTCTAAACTGAAAATTAGTAGAAAAGTATTTTATATTTTAAAAAGAAATAAAGAATTGTATATTTTAAAAAGAAATAAAGAATCGAAATTCTAAAACATTATCATTAAGACTAGTTACATAACTAGTTTATTTCGGACTACTCTCACTTTGAAACGTTGAATTGAAAAAAAGTAGAAAAGTCCACGAGGAGTTTAGTATGAGGCTAATATCTCTTACTCAAATATGCGAACTATTTCGTATGTCTTACAGAGGTCAACTTTTACTAGCTCCGCAAGGCAGTCAAGGAAGTGTTTCCCCGAATAACTTAGATCGCGTAGATGTAAGGCTGGGCAGTAACAGAGGTAGTGTTCAATATCTTCTTCTCTTTTTCATTCTTGCATCTGCGGAAAAAATCATGAACCACAAAGTCCCATTCGACCGTGATCTAATTATTGCACTCGTAGTTATGCTAATGGGGAACCGGTTTAGATAGGATAAAAGTTGTAATTTTTCGTGATCTTATTTCGACAGTGTTTGAGGCAAAAGCCAGTTTTAACACACACTTTGCAGTGGACAATGGTAAACCTGCGTCTTCTCTCGCAAGTTCGTCTGCCGTACAATTACCTGGGATGTCACTGTGTATGGGTGCCCAGACTACAGCAGTGCTGAGTTCAGTAAAGAGTTTATTCAGATTGCTTTTGCGTTTTATAGCCACTTTTGATGTGGTACTGCTACAATATAGAGACTTGAAGGCAACTAGACTATCAGAATACATCGTAACTGATTGGCTCTCGTAGATTTGAGCAGCTACTTGGCGGCTTCCATGGGTATAGAGAGTTCTGTTTGGAAGTTAGTTAATGAGATCATCGATTCCATCACTTTGCACTTTTTCATCGAGCGTTGAGCCATTTGTAAAGATGGTTATGAGTCCTTGATCGAGAGCGTGTGCATTTTCCCAATTTTACTTTGAAAGTAATTTTCTTGAGTACCAGTCACCAGAAAGTGACACTGTCGGTCTTTAATTTTCCTACCAAACAAAAGGTTGTGAAGTTATAGCCTTCATCGACTTTTCTGCCATGTCACGACTCCATTTGATTTTTTAATTTAAGATTATCCATTATTAGGGTATTTCACTTCGGTTG
The DNA here is from genome assembly GCA_037013455.1 of Ceratitis rosa. Classification (NCBI taxonomy): domain Eukaryota; kingdom Metazoa; phylum Arthropoda; class Insecta; order Diptera; family Tephritidae; genus Ceratitis; species Ceratitis rosa. The sequence goes on along the minus strand of JAWMAG010000008.1, from coordinate 16,008,916 downwards.
AGAGTATGATCTTCACGCTCTTTAGTTTAGACGGTTTAAAGGGAGGCTGCTTTGTATAAGCTGGTAAATAAGACCATTCCGGGTTTTAGTATTAAAATCCAGCTCGCGGATTTCGGAGTTTAAAATCGAAAATTTTTAATATTACACCGTCCGACAAAAACCAACTTTTTTTTGACCCACGAAAAAAGCAAACATTTTCGAAAACTATGACCAAAAACAAAAATACCCTCGTTTGGCCGTTTTGCTTGATCAAGTCGGTTGTGGTTTTTGAGGGCAAAACAATTTTGACCGCCATATTGGATCCCCTAATTGGCGCTTTAATCCGAAAATGTTTGATTTTTTCGTGGGTCAAAAATCGTGTCAGACGGTGTTATATTTATGAATCCAATACTAGTTATGAAACTGTTTCATTTTGGTACTAAAAATTCTATTGTGAAAATTGTGAAAAGTTTAAAAAATAATTTTTCGCCATTACTAAAATTATTATACTAAGACTAGTTGCAAAACTGATTTCCTCCGGTCCTTTTCTTTGAAAAATATTTTATAAAAACCTCTAAGATTAAATTAAAATTGATGGAGTTCCTTTTTATAAGAGGAAACTTACTTTTCCCTGTAATACCAGTTCGACCAATTACTGGGTATGTATATATGTATGGTATACATGAGCGTATATGTAGTAGTGCCAGCAAGTGTTTGAAGGAAGGAGGTTGCAAACTACTAGGCTAGTGATCCAAACTTCATGGATAATGTTGATACTTTTTTCCAAATATTGCATTTTACACCACACAAACGTGCATCGCAATTGATACAGGTGCAGTTTCGAGCGCACGCACAGGTAAATGTAAATGCACATATATATTATATACACTACATACAACTATATGCTTGCATATACATACTCGTACATTGAGCAGTACGTGTCGAATCCAGTCATGTGTTTAACTGCTTCAATTGCTCTCTTTACTAGCGTTTTCTCTGTGCCTGATTGCTGTGGAAATGAAATCCTCACTGCAGCTGATGACGGAATTAATTCCTTCCTTTCCCCTGAAGTTGAGTTACTTGCAAGTAGCTTAAAGCATTTCTGATGGAGTGTCAAAGAAAGTCAAAGTGTCTTCAGATTTTTTAAATGCTTTTAATTTCGTATGGAAGCGAGTGTTGAAAGTTTTGCAGAAGTTGGATTAAATTAGGTCGCGAAACGCCGATTTAAAATATGAAAAATGTGGTTAATTTTATTTATTTCGAGCCAGGTGGAAATTAAAAGTGGCCTTACGCTTTTGCGATAATTTTGAATAGAAGTTAGTCATAGAAAAAATCCATCACTCCTTAGATAAGAAGAATCTTTTGAAGTATCAGCATCAGTTTACCCAACTGTATAAGTTTTGGACTGTACAGAGTTAAGCAGCTTTAAAACCGACGAAGAGTTGGTGTGTATCGACCTTCTCTTCACGTGTCCTTTCCAAGATATGGCGAAAGGTGAATATCTAGTCAATTCAATCAGTTTGTTGACGGTGGGATTTAGTCTTTGACACAACATGCTCAATAGGATCTTATATGCGCAATTAAGAATTGAATTCGGCGGAGCACACTTAAATTCCAATTGTCGGGCAAGCTTTCGTCCAACCATATTCTACAAAGAAGCTGAAGCATGCAGTTTATCAGCTCTTCATCGCTATGTTTGAATAGCTCAGCCGGTAAGTCATCGGTTCCAGCTGTTTTGTTGTTCTTTAAGCGGTCAATTGCTATTCGAGTCTCGTCATAATTGGGGTTTCGGGCTCGCTCTGAACATCAGTCAACAGATTTCAACTTTGATTCCTACATGAATATGCCCCGGTCTTGAAACCTTCAGTTAGTCGTCGTCATTTCATAGAACTTTTGAGCGTTCTCATAAATCTTTTTATATTCACGCATTTCACCCTCTTTCTTCTTTCATCTGCAAATGCGCCTTGCTTCCCTTTTTCAGCTCTCGGTATTTATCTCACCCAGCACGTGTTGTGGTCGATCGCAAGATTGCGGGATAAGCAGTCTGTTTTCTCTCCACTGTAGTTCAACATTCCTCATTGTACCAGCTGTTTTTCTGATACTGCCGAAAGCCAAATTTTTTCCGTAGCGGTGGTAAGAAGGGAGCTTAAGATGTTGTTCTAAGGATATTACTAAATGAGCTCAGCTCCTCGTTCTGATCATTTCGCTTTAAATTCTGATGGGTCTATTTATTCTTCCTCTCTGCCGAAAATCATTATGAAACTCAAATTACCTAATCATAAATCATCATAGTCGCTCGTCTGCTTTTCACATTCCCCGTTTGCTTTGCTATACCTACCCTAGTAATTGCCTACAAAGCATGTATGTATACCCACAAACATTTTTGACACATATGTTCCATTGGAGTAATCTAATAATTACTCCTCTGTAGTGTACTAATGGACCACCTCACGTCTCTACCAGCTTTTTGTTAGCCGATAATCGCCTTCTAACAATCGCTATTTCTAAACGAAGATTTCTGCTAGTATGGAGAAAATTTTTGTTTGTACTATATGGTAAATATTATGTTCATGCTTCATAATGCAACCCACTATAGGTACTCCGTGAAGTATCTTCGTGGAGTAGTTTCAAACCTAATTTCCGGTAGGTACTCCATGAAGTACTCTGATGTCAAAGGTCCGTCCCAATCCTAGTACATCGTAATGTTATTTAGACCACATATTTACTATTGTTTCTGTTTTGTTTCGGATGGAACTCTATTGACCGCGTGGAGTACTCATATACATACATATACACTCGCGTTTTTTACAGGGTAAGAGTATACATACACACATACACGTATGAGTATACATTGTAACAGAATATCTACGTTGATTTCTCACTATTAGTTAGTGAGTTATTGGCATTTAATTTAATAAATGATGTGAATTGTGTGAATTAATATGAAAAGGAAGGCAATTTGCTGTTAATTACAGGCACTTTCTGACCATGGCAGGCATTATTGATAAAAGGTATAAGCCTACATACAAACATACGTATGTACATGCAAATACAATTGTTATTGTACAGAAATGTGTAAATCGACATTTTAACAGTCGCAATTGAAAACTTGATTATATTACAAATGTACAATGCGAGTGTGAGTGAAATAAAGGGAGAGTCCATTAAACTCGACAATAATGTAAAACTCAATGGAATGCTTTGAAAATTTATGCGTGAACAACACCTAAGGTCGATTGAGAAGCTAATTGTAACCTTTTTAATAAGTATTGTATATACGTTTTTTTTTTAATTTTATTGCACTGTTTAACAAAGTTGGCTAAGATGTTGCGCCTTTTTAGTCAATTAAAGTGCTTTAAGTGCCAAGGAAATGTAAAAAAAAATTATTTGCTGAAGAAATAATGGAAATTCGTATTTTATTGGCGCAGAAGAAACAATTAAAGAAGGAAGAAATTGAAAAGTGTCATAACAAAATAACTTATTGGGAGATTTAAGTGACAACTCTTTGAACGATTTCAAGATAAACTTCAAATAACAGTAAAAACAGTAGCTGAAATGGAGAGAGGAGTCAAATAAAAATAATATTTATATTTTTTCACGCGAATAAATTCGATTTTCTATTAAAATATGTTTTTTTGCGGGGAGTCTTTCTTTAATAAAGGGTAATTTTTCGGACATGCGGTTTTCGAGAAGTAATAAAACACATTTTATTTAATGTTATGGCTTTACTATTACACAAAAATAAGTTACCGGCGCGGCTGGCTTACATAAACTCCCACCGAGAGACCCAATTTTCGACCACTTTTTGCAGAAATTGATGCCGTATGTCAGCAATAACGTGCCGAATATTACCTGCCAAGGCCTCAATTGTCACGAGCTTATTCACATAACCCCACAGAAAATTGCCCAGCGGTGTTAAATAGTACGAACTTTAACCAAAAGTGAGCTTCATTGCTGAACAAAATTTTCTTGTGAAAATCGGAATCGACGGCCATCTCGTTTTGGGCCCATTCCCCGAACATTTGACCAGGCTGGATTTTGAGAGCTCGCGAACCAAAAAAGATCCTTACGCAAAATCTTCAATAAAGTGGATGGCCACAGCCTCAAGTTTTGCGCGCGATGGTGGAATGGCTCTTTCGGATATTATTCGATACTTCCATTAGCTTCACTGCTCTTTACCCACTGGAGTACACTTGGTGCTATAATCACCGCTTCTGCTGGGCGATTATGTCGACTGAATATCGCACGCAGAGCGAACTGACTGAGCATTACTTTAGTGATTTTTCTATTTTAATAAAATCTGCGGTAAATCTGCAGCGCCCAGTTACCAATGCTCTGTATTTGGCGGGGTCAGAAGGACATGCTGTATTATGAGCTACTAAAACCGAATGAAACCATTTCTGAAGAATGCAAATCAATGAAAAGCGACCAGATGCTAGACAATTGCTTTCCATCAACAACGCTCAGCTCTATGTAGTAATACCGACTAAAGACTATTTGAAAAGCAGCGGCAAGGAAGTGTGGCAGCTTTGTCTCATCCGCCTTACAGCTCAGGCCTCGCTTCTTCTGACTGCCATTTCTACTGGTCGATGTCGAATGCCTTCGCTGGATGTATAGATGTTTATACATATATATATATCGATTATCAGGGGTGCTGTTAGTTGAAATTTGCCGGTTTTCGATAAAGACAACTCGTAATTTTCAGCGGTGTCTCAAAATTTTTTTATTCAAGGTATTGACTATTGGTTTCTACACATTTCGCTCATCTCTTAGGCAAATTATGGATCCCATCGATGCGAAAAGGTGATAGTCGGACGGGGCGAGGTCTGGAGAGTACGGCGGGTGCGATAATATTTCCCAATTAAGTGTTTTAATGTGTCTTTCACCAGTTTAGCGGTATGAGACGGCGCGTTGTCAAGTTGCAAGATAACTTTGCCAAGTCTTCGGGCCCATTTATACATATTGCTAGCGACATCTACTAGTAAATCCGGCACACTTCAACAATCACACCTGGTATAGGATTGCTATTTGCTTTTTATATTTTCATTTTGCAAATTATAAAAATAATATAAAGGAAAAATGCCTTCGGAACCTTTACAGCATAGTAACAATGCGCTCCTGCCTGACGGAAATGACTCTGTTAACTTAGATGCATGAAAGCGACTTAAAGCAACGGTAGCAGCATAAGCTTTTCATTAGCTATTAATTAATTATAAAATCAATAGAAATTAATATATATATATAGTTTTTAATTTTCCCCCATAAAAATTCTAACTAAATATTTTTGACATTTTTAAGGCCTCAAAAAACCTTCCAAATTTGCTGAAATTATTGCATTACAAAGAAATATATTTATATAATATGCAAATATTTTTTAAGAAAGTTAAGATGCCATAGATTTCTTATACATAACTCATACTTGCTAATAAAACCAGCTGATATCCTTTTCACATGTTAGACGTTGTCAACAAACTTACCTGTAAGAAAATAAAAAATTAAATATAATTAATATAAAAATTTACACAAAAAGTAAGCACAAAAGTTTAAATGTTTATGAAATGTTTTGCATGTTAAACATTTTAAATTTTTCAAAAATAAATATCAAATATCCAAAACAAATTTGGTTCAACAAACTTGCTTAGAATAGAAATAACAGAAATTTTTATGATTCAACCAAAGTTTGCCCAAAAGCTCTTCGAACAATCTATCAACTTCAATTTTTTCCTATACAAATACGAGTGCATACGAGCACTCCAGCATCGCGCAAGTGAAATGAACTTGCAATGGCTAGGAAAATGGCTAACGCGTGCCAAAAGGCATTCACATAAATCTCTGTACGCTCTACAATCAACTTTGAAAATAAAATTAAACATGAAAACCATTCACACAAAACAAAAAAGGGGAGTGAAATGGAAAAAAGAAAAATAGAAAGATGTAAATAAAAAAATCACAGCCAAATTTTGACACAGCACTTTTGAGGCATTTTTAACATTTCATAAACGTTTCTGTATGGATATCAGTGCTACATATACTCGTGTGTTTGTATGTAGAGTACATTGGTGTCAACAAAACACACGATGAAGTATGCATGCATATGCATTTGGGCATGAACATACATACATACATATACATATATGTATGTACACATATATATATGAGCTGGGCAGTTGGCTGTTGGCAGTTGAGTGCTGCACGGGCGAATGAGTAATGTCTACAAATACAAATATTGCCTTCTTTTTTGCATTTTTGCACATCGCTGCATTTCGATTTTCATGCGCCGCTACAACTTGTTTACTGCTCGCTATTTTTTTATCCAATATATATGTACATGCGTAGACATACTGGCATATGCATGTGTATCTATGAATGTGCACGTACAGTGGGCGTCATTATTTAAGGTATGGAGATTTTTAAATTTTACATTTATTTTCTGATCAAATTTATAATGCAAATTTATTAAAAATCAAAATTAAAAAAACAAATATTTATAATATTGCTATTGCAATTTTTTAAATAAAAAAAAAAATAGCTTACAATATGCAAAAAATTAAAATTCTAAATTAAAAAAATTAAATGTGAAAAAAAAATCTCTATGATTTATGTAAGCTTATTAAAAAAGTTAGGATAAACTAAAATTTTAAATTTTTAGAACATCACAATAAAGTAAGAAAAAATAGCAAAGTTTTTTAGTTAAAAAAGAAGAAAAGCTTCAAATAATTTATACGTTTTTTTTTGAAAATTTTTCTATAACTCTTATTAAAAACTAGAGGCTAAAATAGTGAAAAAATAAAATATTTCAAACTTTTATATAAAAGAAAATAAAAAATTTGTTCCCGTAAGTTAAAAAAAGAATAATAATAAATTAATATAAACTCGAAAAACGGAGTTTTTCTTTAATAATTTAACAAAAATTTGTAGTCCGTGAAAAAACTAATGCATGGAAATATTTTGTTAAAAAAAATAAATGCTTTAAATGCTTTGAAAACATATTATTTGGCAAATTTTGAACATAGAAGTTAAGAAAGTAAACTTTTTATATGAATAAATTAAAAAAAAAAATACTTACTACTGAAAAAATTTTAAAGAAAAAACATTAATTAAAAAAAATAAAGAAAATATTTTCGAATAAAAGTTTTGTTATAAATTTTACCAAGAAGTGTAAATTAAGAAAAGATAAAACTCAAATTTCTAAGAGAAAAAAATGTAGAAAACATGTTTTTTTTTTGTTTTATTCCATTAGATATTTGTTTTAAATTTTTCAGAACCATTAGCTTGGAATAACATTAATCCATATATGTTATATCGTTTTTTATATATATATAATATAGTTTCGTATTTTGCAATTTTTTATAAAAAATTAATTTTTTATAGACTAAAAGTTTTTATTATAATTAAATTTTTTATAAATTAAATTTTTTTTATAAATTATATATTTTTTTAAATAAAGTTTTTGTTGTAAATTTAAATTTTTAAAGAATTTTTATATAAATTAAATTTTTTTTAAATACACACTTTGAAAGTTCAAAAAATCTTAACGAAAAAATAAATAGAAATGTGTTAAAAAATCTTAATGCAAACTATTGCTTGAACTCTAGTGTTTATTACAAAAATATACAACTGCATATGCGGGCACATACACGTATTGTACATATACGTATATGTATTTGCGCTAAGTTCCTTTTTCGATATCTATCTCACTGTTTTTTTTTTTGGTTTTTGTTTTCATTTATGCATTTCAACTCCTGGGTTGTTGGCCTATTCGCTTAGTTGGCTGTTTCCTTGGTAGTCCAAGCTTTATTTTTGCTGTTGTTGTTGATATTGTTGTTTATATTGTTATTGCACTCTAACTGTCACAAGGACACTGAGACAATGATAGGCGGCCGTTGCCAGCCAATTGTACATTTTTTGCTGTTGTAGTTGTTGTTTCTGTTTTCATTTTTTTTCTCTTTTTTTCCACATTGTTTACTACTTACTACTAGTTTCGTGTCGCCAGCGAGTCGGCGGCTGTACTCGTCGTCAACAAAATTGGAATTTTGGTTTTGCTCGAGCCAAAAATATGACAAAATAATTGTTGTCACTTTTGAATCGTAACTGGATTTGTTTTTAAACAATTTTTGGTATGTTTTTATTTTTTTTAATTTGTTTAAAAAAATAAAACTGCATGTACATATGTACATATGTAGGTATGCCAGCACGTATTTGTTGTTGCTGTGATTTTAAAAATTTTGCTGTGGCCTATGAAATAGTAAGTAGCATTTCTATTGTTGAAATTTAAAAATTTCAGTTTTTTGTACAATTTTTTTTTCTAATATTTTTTTTTAATTTTTAAATTTTTTCTTATTAAATTTTTTTTTTTAGTTTTTCCTACTCTCCTTTAGTTAGATCAGCGCAAGGAAATTTAATTTTTATAATGCATTGCATTTGTCATAAAGTCTACTCATAAAATGTCACAAAACTCACATTTATACGTACATACATACATACATACACATATATGTATGTATGTATATACACCTAGCCAGCCAGCTAGCTAGCCAACGCCCAATTCATTAGCCGCTTTAGTCCCCGATGTGCGATTAGTTGTGTCTAATTAGCCGGCAATTTGCGCATTTCGCCTCAATGCTAAATACCAACGTTAGAGGGTTCAATTTGTTGGCCGCCAGTTTGATTTTGGGCGCCTTGTGCGAGGTGGAAATTTTTATTGTGCCGCCAAAAGCATATTGGACGTATTCCAATGAAACAACAAACACTTCATTTGTGAGTGAGGGAATATTGATTAGTCAAAGGCAAAATATTTTGTGGCATTATATGTACGTATGTATATGTGTTTATGTGCGAATATGTTTGCATAAATGTTGCAGGTGCAAGTGGGATCTGGGAAAATTAGGTCAGCGGGTCTTTTAACGAGTGGATGAATTTTGAACGCTGTTCTTAAGTAAAAAAAAAAATTATTATTATTGAGCACTCAAAACATTGATTTTTTCATCCACTGTGTCGTCCTGATTTGACACCAAATGAGTTCTTTCTTGCCATACGTAAAAAATAAACTGAGAGGTCACACCTCAAGAGGCGGTTGATGCGTCCGGAACGCATGCCTTGGAGATAACTCAATCAAAGTGGCTAAAATGCGTCGATAATTACTTCAAATGCATGTAAGAGTGTAAATATATTGATGGTCATTGTTCTCAAAAAGCATCACGAAATTTTCGATTACGAATATTTGTATTGAAGGCGTACTAAACTATGTGGAGATATACATACATATCAATTTGACTTCCACATATTGTAATTGGATTGCTTTTCTGGTGGTGGGTTTGTTACTTCAGAGAATTGCTTCTAAAAGACATTGTCTTACTAGTGAACCTTACTCCTTACTGTTACTCTAAAATAAAACTCACATGGAGATCGTGTCACATCCGAATTGCTGGAAGCTATGCTAATGGTTAGTAGCGTTCCAATACCCAGATGTGCTTGGGATCAATTTAGAGTACCTTAGGTGAGCATTGCTATGAATTTTACTAAGCTCAAAATAAATCACGAAAATTCAAGGTAACTTTACACCGTTTGATAGTCACGCAATCGTTCTAATAATGCCGAAGCTCCATACAAGAAGTTATCTGGAAGGTAACATTTAGACATTTTTCTCTATACTTTACTCGCTTTAATGTAATATTTTTCCTTGAGATATGAGTTTCAGAATATTACATATACGAAACAATAAAATACTTCGATATTAAAAGTTTAAGAACCCAATTTATTACCGTTCTCAAAAAAGTTAAAAATTTTTCTACAACAAAGAAAAACTTATTTTCCAAGGCCTTGTTTAAGCAAGTGATCGAAATTACAGATATTTTTAGGCCACAATAGTAGCTGCTACCATAAAGATTCAGAGCTTTATCGGCTCACACGATTTTTTCAAAGAAGGTTACGAGTTTACGCTCAAAACTTCCGCTATTTGAATTTCAAAGCATGTTAGGATTCTGGAACAATTTTGAAATAATTTAAGGATTTTTATGAGGTGTTTTTTATATCATAGCAGTAATACACTTCCGCAATTACGTATACATACAAAAATTAATTTCCTATATCTTGGATGTTGGTCGAACCAGACCTCGGATCCTCGCTTTCAGAATGGCAGTACGCAATACTAACCACTCATCTATCGTGGGCACCAATCTTCTACTATTAATAATCGAATGGGACTAACTAAGAGAAATGAAGTTTAGAATTTTCTACTCAAGTTTGATTATTAGAAATTTAATCTGAGAATCAAAAAAAGCTGCGCAAATCTAAAAAAATGAGTTTTTGCTCTAGCCAGGATTTGAAGTTGCGACTTCCTTTTGTTAAACTGGATGTATTTCACTTTTTTTTTTTTTAAAAACATGGGTACCTATCTGCAGGGACTAGTATTTTAAGAAAAAATTAACTAAAAATCAATCCACTCTAATGTGTTGTCTTCCAATAGTTGGATTAATGAATACATGTACGCGATTGATGATACTAAGTCTTTTCAGCCAGTTTCTATTAGCTTTGACATCAGCAACATAGTTGTTTTTATCGCTAATGGCCGGTGGCGTAATAGTTTATGTCACTTTTTGTAACTCCAGTATTTGCAATTTTATTTATGATGAACGACAGCGATGTAATGCTAAATTGAATTATCTCTACAACAAAGTTATTTTAGTGATTTAACAACGATTTACATATAAGTTCATGTATATGATACATACAGATGTTTATGGTATAAGTAAATACGTTCGTACATACATATACATATGACGATGGCTGATTACGGATAAATGCAGTGTGTAAAATGTGGTTTGGTAATTTAAAAATGAAAAATTACGATATTCATATAACTAAATGTAGGTGTACGTGTATGTGCATGTAGGTATAAGTCAAATTCAGCAGAAAATTAATATATTGTCATATTTACGCTACAAGACAGTGCGACGGTGAAACGAATATTTAAAGAAAACTATAAAATTATTTAATAACTTAAGTATTTTAATATACATATATGTATATATTTTATATTTATAGTAATTTAAACTCTTAAGGGAATTTTAATAAAAATTGCTAAATACTCGTACATTTAGACGACAGAAGAAGCACTTTTGTATAATTTTTCTATTTTAATCAATTTAATCTGTAATTAGTTGGCGGTATGCTTACACACAATAATGGTGTATATAGAAAAAGTTGTATGCTTTTACATAACAGTTTTTACTAATATAATATTCTTTATATTCAAATTTAAAACATTTTTTTACTTTTTCAACAAATTTCTTTTTTGCGTAAGCACAAATTGACCTCCCTATTTATATGCAATTAAAATTAATGAATGCAAATGTGTAATAGCCAACAGCTTTAATAACAAAAATGTAAATATGCAAAAAGCATACACACTGACAAGATTAACATACACGTATAACTGCAGGAGAAAGAAATGAAAACGAAATTTATATACAATTAAAATTGATGAGCAGCAGCTGCTGATCAAAGCGCGTACGTCAAATGCTATTGAGTCCGATGATTGAGCCATTTTCGTAATTAGTTTTCATATGCGATGATTTTTTCATATTAATTACAATTAATATCTGCATAATTCAAATAAAATTTATTTTTTTTCAGTTCTATATTTTTATGTTCATTTTCTTGTATTTATTTTTATTTAGCGTCTTTCTTTTTTCATTTATAGTCTAATGCTTTTAATAAATTAAAAATTGCAAATAGATGTCTGCCTTAGAATGTTTCATTTTATCAAATTAAACATATTATTTTTTCATATTAATTTTTTTATTACTAATATCTAAGCGCAAATATTGCGAAAAATATTAATCACATCCTTTATGTGTCATTAAGTATCAATGGCCAGTCAATAGCGTGGTTACACGCTAGCAGAGCTATTGACGATCCAAAACTGTTTACACACACGCACACACATAAAAAAAATAAAAACGGAATAAGCGTGTGAGAGACTAATTCTTGTAAAACAAGAAAAAATATAACAAAAAATATACATAAAAATATAAAGTAAAATAAAATAATAAAATGAAATGAAAATAAAATAAAATAAAATAAAATAAGATATAATAAAATAAAATGAGAAAAAAAAAAATAAATAAAAAATAAAATAAAATAATATAAAATGAAATAAAAAAAATAAAATCAAATAAAATAAAAAAAAATAAAATAAAATAAAATAAAATAAAATAAAATAAAATAAAATAAAATAAAATAAAATAAAATAAAATAAAATAAAATAAAATAAAATAAAATAAAATAAAATAAAATAAAATAAAATAAAATAAAATAAAATAAAATAAAATAAAATAAAATAAAATAAAATAAAATAAAATAACATAAAATAAAATAAAATAAAATAAAATAAAATAAAATAAAATAAAATAAAATAAAATAAAATAAAATAAAATAAAATAAAATAAAATAAAATAAAATAAAATAAAATAAAATAAAATAAACTAAAATAAAATAAAATAAAATAAAATAAAATAAAATAAAATAAAATAAAATAAAATAAAATAAAATAAAATAAAATAAAATAAAATAAAATAAAATAAAATAAAATAAAATAAAATAAAATAAAATAAAATAAAATAAAATAAAATAAAATAAAATAAAATAAAATAAAATAAAATAAAATAAAATAAAATAAAATAAAATAAAATAAAATAAAATAAAATAAAATAAAATAAAATAAAATAAAATAAAATAAAATAAATTAAAATAAAATAAAATAAAATAAAATAAAATAAAATAAAATAAAATAAAATAAAATAAAATAAAATAAAATAAAATAAAATAAAATAAAATAAAATAAAATAAAGTAAAATAAAATAAAATAAAACAAAATAAAATAAAATAAAATGCTATAAAATAAAATTAAATTAAATAATATAAAATAAAATAAAATAAAATAAAATAAATTAAAATAAAATAAAATAAAATAAAATAAAGTAAAATAAAATAAAATGAAATAAAAGAAAATAAAATAAAATAAAATGAAATAAAATAAAATAAAATAAAATGAAATAAAATAAGATAAAAAAAATAAAGTAAAATAAAGTAAAACAAAATAAAATAAAATAAAATAATATAAAAAAAAAAAATAAAAAATAAAATAAAATAAAATAAAATAAAATAAAATAAAATAAAATAAAATAAAAAAATAAAATAAATTAAAATAAAATAAAATAAATTAAAATAAAATAAAATAAAATAAAATAAAATAAAATAAAAAAAATAAAAATTTTTGTTTTTGTTATATGTTTACCAAGAGTATGGTACTAATAGAACCTCTATTATAAAAGTGCTCATGAGCCTACTGCTAAAGCATTTTGTTTATTTGCGTTACCAACGCAAAAGCTTTTTAAGAACTGTTTTCGATAGCTTTTTACCCGTTGCCAGTTATTGCGTTGCCAAGCACAACTTTTGTTTTCATAAACAAACGCCTAAAAGTATGCAAAGAATTAACAAGCAGCATAGAGAGAGTGTCATTGTTTTTAATAAATTTGATAGAAAAATAGTGGAAAGTCAAATATTGAAGTGCTTTAAAGTTATTGTTTCAAAATTTTCCGTAAATTCATTTTTCATATTTATCTTTACACATATATTTTTTTGGTAATATGATGCGAGAAGACGACATACGCAATGCCGGTACGCGACGCCGCAATTTACTATTCCTCACGCAGCGTTTTCTCGCAGACTATGGCTTCTACCAAGCGGCCGAAGCGCTAAAAAATGAAGCACGCTTGCCAGCAGAGGAGTATGAGCTTTGTGACAACATCGATTTGGATAGCATTTACTTGGAATATGCAAGTTACTATCATCTGAAATTTGGCAAATATCCAAAGATTGTGCGAAAACTTAAGCCAGCTGTGAAGGTGGAGTTAGATGCGAAACGCAAATCGAAGTTGAAAAGCTGTCTGACTGGGACTGTGAATGCCGTGAGTACTGCGCCAATCGATATGCCACCGGCTGAACCACAAACAAGTCCAGGTGAACTCGAGTTGACGGTGAAAAAGGTTGAGAGCTTGAGATCAGTGGAAAGTAATACTACTTTAATAGCTTCGGGTGCAGGAATTAGGGGCACCAATATTGTCGGCGCTGGCGAAGAAAACCGCTGTACAACACTGACACGTCTGCAGGAGATCGAACATATAGCAGGTGCCGGCTGCTCCGCTGATGGCCTACTCAATCAACAGGATTGGCAAAATTTGGCTGATCTAGTGAAAACGACCATCATGCGTGATGAACTGAAGTTAACTTGGGCCGATATGTGTGGCAACACAAGTGCCGTGGAAATTGTCAAGGAGGCCGTGCTAATGCCACTAAAATTTCCGCAACTCTTTGCAAACGGTCTACGCCCATGGAAATCTGTGCTAATGCATGGTCCACCTGGCAGTGGTAAGACATTGTTAGCGAAAATACTCTACGCCGAAACACGTAATCAGGTGACATTCTTCAATGTCACCAGCAGTGTAGTGGTCTCTAAGTGGCGTGGTGAATCGGAGAAAATAATGCGTATACTCTTCTACATGGCACAGAAACATGCGCCATCAATTATATTCTTCGATGAAATCGAAGGTTTAACATCGCGTCGTGATCGTCCCAGTGATCACGAGTCTTCGAAACGTTTCAAAAATGAACTCCTCCAGCTATTGGATGGCATGGAGCAACAGACGGGTGGTCTCTTTGTGTTGGCGAGCACAAATTTGCCTTGGGACATTGACGATGCCTTTCTGCGTCGTTTCGAGAAGAAGTTGCTCGTACAATTGCCGAACCCGGTGGAGCGCGCTATACTCATCGGCAAGCAGCTACCCATAAATGTGTCCGTAACGAAAGAGCAAATGGAATTATTCGTACGTATTTCAGAGCACTTCACAGGCGATGAAATTCGCTTAGCTTGCAAAGAGATCGCCATGCAAATGGTGCGACGTGTAACGCGCGCGGGTGGTAAACGTGATGCAAAGACGGTGGAGCCCGAGGTGCCACTACAGCGCGCTTTCGAACAAATCAAACCACTGAGTGTGAAGCTGATGAAACGACATTCACAGTGGCAAGAGGAGCACGGTTCGTAGGTTAATATCCGTGAGGAGACTGAATATTGAATTGAAATTTGTGGATTATTATCTTACATTAATTAATAAAATAAAACACTTACATAAGTAAGAATAAATACAATCAGCTGAGAGATTTTTATGTGGAGTTTTATTTCGTGTCGGAAATATACTTGGAGAGGTAGACCATGATACAATAATTTAAAGGTAGTTTCATTCTCCCTTTGCAGTAGGCTTCACAGCTATCTGAAATTAAACGTGTTTCGTCAGTTAGTTAGGTCAGCAGGTTGCTCGATCACGGAATCCTGATCTCGTGATGATACCAATGTTGGTTCTGTGAAAAATATTCTTGTCTCTTTTCCAGATGCTCTAACCACTTGGTTTATTTTACGAAGTTATGATGACGGCCACACAAAAAATTTAATTTAATACGAGTTGAAATTGAAACCTCTCTCACTCCTCTTTTGTCCCTCGCCTGCAAATACCTCTCTTTTGCTTCACTTATAGTCTCTCTAATTCAAAACGGCACATTTCAAAACTTCTGTGCATAAATTGTGTTTGTGAAACTCCAACTCATGAGGCACGTCTGTTTGATGTTTACTTAGGCACTCAGGTAGTGAGCTACTGAGTCACACAGATACACATACCTCCTAATATGTATAAATATGATACATATGTATGGATGCATAAACTTTTGTTAAATATATGTAAATTTTGAATTTTTGAAAACTTTGCGTCAAAATTGTTTTCAATTCAATTCACTTGAGCAGCACATCAGCGACAGCACACACACACAAAGGACTTATTATACATATGGTATATGTGCACATATGAGTAATCAGTGATATTTCACACATATAGGTGTATCATCATCAAGGCTATAATAAAACGTGTTGGATGGTAAATTGCAATCAATGTGCCACAAACATCGTTAGATGCCCATTTGTGCCACACATGAATGACTCTCAATACGTAAATGACGTGGATACTTAAGGTAATGTCTTTTTGAACTTTTCAAATTTTATTTTATATATATTCTTTTTGGGTTATACAATTGGCAATACTAAATAAAATAAAATCAAATAAAATAAGATAAAATAAAATAAAATAAAATAAATTAAAATAAAATAAAATAAAATAAAATAAAATAAAATAAAATGAAACAAAATAAAATAAAATAAAATAAAATAAAATAAAATAAAATAAAATAAAATAAAATAAAATAAAATAAAATAAAATAAAATAAAATAAAATAAAATAAAATAAAATAAAATAAAATAAAATAAAATAAAATAAAATAAAATAAAATAAAATAAAATAAAATAAAATAAAATAAAATAAAATAAAATAAATAAAATAAAATAAAATAAAATAAATTTAACAAAATAAAATGAAATTAATATTAAAATAAAATAAAACAAAACTAAACAAAATAAAATATAATAAAATAAAGTAAAATAAATTAAAATGAAGTGAAATAAAATAAGCAAAATTGAATCAAATAAACTTATTTTTTATATATTAGTTTATATATTCCAGCAAAGTGGCGCTGAGCAACTGAGTTACAAAATCTCACCCAGAACGAAAGACAACAGAACAAGAATATAGTGATGGAAATGTCTCCTCATACGGCGATTGGATTTATAGTATTAGATGCGATATTAATTTTAAAATATTTAATAAGATATAATTAATAATTACTACCTGCCAGTGGTGCGTCGTCGTGCTCCAGCAATCGTCATACGCGATATATATCGTCGTATGCGTCCACTAGAACGTCGTTGACCCGATGCCGAACGTATACTATACTCGGTAGCCGTTGAGCTGCGTCGATCGATCGGTATCACATCTGAGCACATCGAAGACGATATTATCGAAGCAGTCGAACGTCGTTTGCCACCCGTGAAAGTGCCACCACCACTCGATGAAGTTGTGGTAGCCGATGAATCGGAGCGTGAGAAAAGTGACGAACGTTTACTGCGCGTACCCGACGGACAAACAGCATCCTGTATGTTACTATAGAACTCCTCCGTTTCACGATCATATGAGTCTGGATCATGTTCATCATCTTCATCTGAGGCCTCCTTGGCATCTTCGTCGTGTGTAGCGGCGCCTTCATCATCCGTCGCTAGTGTATCGGTGGCGAGGGTTGCGGCGCGTCGCGGCAGAAATCGTCGTACGCCCACAAAGCTACGCGCAGTACTTATGCTAGTGCTGACGCTGTGTTGGCCATTTGTACCAGTGCTTGAACTCATACCACCAGTGCCATCAAGCGACGCCTCCGTCGTCTCCGCCACCTCTGATCTTGCGGTATTGTATAACTCACTGCTGGCAGTTTCATAATCGGTGGAGTTACGCGTACGCCCACTATGACTACTGCTCAGCGAGCGATAGTGTGAAGCCGAGCTGTGACTATCCGGTGAGGTGGGACGCGAATTGGCGCTCAGGGTTTGCTGATGTTGCAGCAGGTGCTGTTGACGCTGTTGTTGATGGTGGTGCTGGTGATGCTGATGATGTGGTTTGTGATGGGAGCTGCGTCGTGTGTGTGGTGTTTCTTGCTCGTTATCATCACTCTCGCCACCACCAACGCTGCCGCTGAAAGTAACTTCATGATATTTGAGTGATTTAGAAGATTTGCGGCGAGTTTGCAGTACCGAAGAGCGTCGTGGTGTCTCTTCCAGTTCATCGGCGGATGTTACCGGTTTTGCGGCATCATAAGTCTGGTTGTTGGGTGTGTTGGTATCTGCATGTTTTCCGCCCGAAACTGCGCTACCATTTGAGAGTGTCGTTGCGGCAGATTTACCGTTATATTCACTTGCGGTTATTGGAACAATTGTTGTTGTTGTTGTCGGGTAGGTTTCTTTTATATTTGAAACGGTTGCTGATGTCTGGGTCGGAGGGGGTAACGTTCGGTCTGCTATGACCGCTGCTGGTGGTGGGAGTATTACTGGACGTGGTCGTCGTCTCCGCCAGGGGAACGCACGTATAAATGCAAAGAAGATGAATAGTGTGGCAATCATAGCCGCTGGAGCATTTTGTTATCACTAAATCACTACTTGGAATCTTTTATTAACTTATTTTTTTTGTCTTTAATTGGATTCTAAAATTGTTTGCAGTCTGTGAGTATTTCTTGGGCAATAAAATTGGGAGTTCACATCAGCCCAGAGCAATCTTATTTAATTTTCTAAATTTAAAACATAAAACATACACCATACACTTTTATAAAATACTTATTTTTATTGAACGACCACCAATAGTGTGTCGTAATTTATCGAATAACAGTATATAAAAATGATTTTTAATAGAGCGAGAAAGCCAAGCGAATTTAATGATGACCACTTTAAATAGTTGATCCTATCAGCAGATCGAGTAAATTAAATTTTTTTGTCAACTTCACTAAAAGTAATAAAGATAATACCTACTGGGTATTAGTTTATCTAATTAACATTAATTAATATTTTTTGGATAATTTACTATTTATTATTTAAAATGTTAACATTTTACTTTAACTCAAATTTTTTTAATACATTAAAAGGAAAAATATATTAATTTGTTTTAATAAAATTCACATTAAAAAATAAAATTTCTTTTAATATAATTTTTTTCATATATGTACACTTTTTTATTTTTATATTACGAACTTTAGAGAAGATTGTCCATTTTCGAAAGAAGAGTAGAGGACGAGTAGAAAAATATTTCTTTTACATTGACGATATTTTACACTTATATAAAAATTAGCCTTTTTAATTAAATCAAATTAAAAAAATTCTAAAATTTTGATATTGATCGCGCCTGTGTTCGATCTTTAATCCATTAAATTAAATTTATTATTTTACAATTTAGCTATGTTTAAAACAAATGAATGCATTCAATTTTCATTTCTTATGGAGTAATATATTTTAATTATTTGTTTTTATTCAAAATAATAACAACTTTTGCTTTTCGTTTTATATTATATTATTTAATTTAAATAATATTTAATTTGTATAATGTTGTATTATTTTTGTGTTATATATTTTTTATTTATATTATTTTACTATAATTATCTTAATCTCGTTTTATTTTGTTTGATTTTGAATTATTTTATTTTAATTTACTTTATTATAATTTTATTTTTTTATTTTATTATATTTAATTTAATTTAATTTAATATTTTTGTTTAATTTAGTTTAATTTACTTCAATTTTGTTTAATTTTTTATAATATTAATTCATTTTGTTTTTATTTTACTTTAATTTTATTTATTTTATTTTATTTATTTATTTTATTTTATTTTGCATTATTTAATTTAATTTAATTTAATTTAATTTTATTTTATTGTATTTTATTTTATGTTATTTTGTTTTATGTTATTTTGTTTAATTTAATTTAATTTAATATTTTTGTTTGACTTAGTTTAATATACTTCAATTTTGCTTAATTTGATATAATATTACTTCATTTTGTTTTTATTTTATTTTAATTTTATTTATTTTATTTTATTTTTTTTTTATTTTATTTTATTTCATTTTATATCATTTAGTTTTATTTTGTTTTATGTTGTTATATATTGTTTTAAGTTAATTAATTTAATTTAATTTAATGTAAGTTATTTAAAATTAAATAAATTTATTTTTTTATTTTAATTTGTGATATTAAATTTTTTTATATTATTTACTGTTTTAATTTTTTATTATTATTTTTTATTTCATTTCATTTTATTTTATTTTTTTTTATTTCATATCTATTTTTATTTAATTCAGTTTGGTATTATATAACTTTATTTAATTTAAATTATTTTAATATTATATTATATTATATTATATTATATTATTTTATTTTATTTTATTATATTTTATTATGTGTTATACTATTTTATTTTATTTTATATTTCCTTAATTATTTTTTATATTTTTAATTATTTTTTACTTTTTATTATTATTAATATTTTTTATATATCTTTTTTGAACTTGAGTTAATAAACATAAAAGGAATATCAATTTTTGACTTAACTTAATGAGCATAATAAACTTATAAGTACCTACAAGATATTCCTTTACTAAATGATCGTCTGGCTCCCTACTCCCAAACCTTTCTTTGAATCGTAGAGCTGAAACCCCATCATAGTCTTTGACGCCCACATTACATTAGTCGTGTGTGTGTGTGTATAAAATCTACAAATTTTACATGCACACATATAGGTATTAGTATATATTTATATAAACAGGATAATATTCGTCTGATGCGCACGCCTAATTTATTTTTTTAATTAAAATGCCAATTAGAAAATGAATGTGAATGAAATCGATACATGTAGAAATGTGTGATTGAATCAGACGAAAAAGATTAGAAAATATATGTAGGAGTACTAAAGAGAATACAGACATATTTTTTAAATGCAGGAAAATATAAAATGAGTACAAACATAGATATGCTCCTAATTAATTTAATTGAAGTCACCAGTAATTGTGAGTGTAAATTTAGTAAATAAATAAACAAAATATAAAATAAAATTTTTATATCAAGTTGGAACAATTAATAAGAAGAAAGCGGAAGAATGGAAAACTATCCTGCTCTTATGTCTATGAATTTTAACAGAAAGTAGTAGCTTTTGTTTTGACTTTTAATTATTTTGCCATTAGCAATGTTAATTAAAAAGCGTCAATATATACGAGTATAAAAAAATGGATACATGTATGTATGTTTTTAGTTTATTAATTTGTATTTTATTTGTTGTATTTCGTTTTATTTTTTTTCCATAAACCATCAGTTATCGGCATCTTTCAGTATGCATAAAGTCAGTGTCAGTATTCACAAAAAAATAATAAATCACAAAAACCACTTGAACAAATTAAAGAAATCTCCCATAAAAATCTTCAATTCCAAACAAACAAATGAGTGATTTAATAAAAGTATACAA
This sequence comes from Ceratitis rosa, assembly GCA_037013455.1. Taxonomy (NCBI): domain Eukaryota; kingdom Metazoa; phylum Arthropoda; class Insecta; order Diptera; family Tephritidae; genus Ceratitis; species Ceratitis rosa. Next base: position 15,987,955 of record JAWMAG010000008.1, on the reverse strand, counting down.
AAAGTTGAAAATTTTAAAATAAAATAAAATAAAATAAACGAAGATGAAAGGAAAAAAAACTAATATAAAACTGAATTAAATCCAATTTAATATTTTTCATGATGCTATCGTAAAATTATCTTTAACATGACAACATATGTGAATACATATATAGGTATTTACGAGTACGTACATCCAACAGACTTATCTGAAATTGAAATCTCATTGCACATGTGAACGGCAAAACTAGGCAAGAGTGTGAGCTAAAGATTTTTTCAATAAATCGCTTTGAGCACTATAAAAAATTAATAAACAATAAATATTTTTATGATATTTATTTACTTAAGACTTACTTATGTTGCCTACCTTTAGGTGCATGGGTTGAAAATTTTCTGTACAAAGCTATCTTATAAAAAAACAAATAATACCGCTTATAAAAATATATACTAAAATAATTTTTTGTTTAAAAATCAACAAAAAAAATATTAAAATTCATTCATGGGTATTCAAACTTGTTTCTATAAAAAGTATATAAAAAGATAAGTGTTTAATTTTTACTGTCTGCTTTTCGGTCTCTCCTTTGTAGTAAGCTTAATCGTTACAACAAGACATTGTCTGGCCAGAGGACAGGACAGCTTCTTTTCGCTTAAGGTAGTCAATGGTAACAAAATTTTAATTTAACCATCTTCAATGTTGTTACCATAAAAGAAATAAGTAATAAAAAAACGAACAAAATTTTAGGGGAGTAATGAAATGCAATAAATACGTGTAAGCTGCAGGTGTTAGAAATAAATATTGGAAAATGGAAATGTGTGTAGGTGAAATAAATTTAGTAGTAGAAAAAGTAGTAAGATACTCAAAAAAGAAGGTATTAGCATTTTTATTAAAATACTGCAGTCCTGAGTAGAAAAAAAATCATTTTTTGTTTTTTAAAAATAGTAGTAGAAAAATTAGTAGTAGACAAAAATAGTAGTAGAAAGTTAATTAAAAGTAGCAGTTAAAAAAAAAACAGTCGCTCGTAAATTGAAAAAAAAAAAAAAAAAATTGCAAATGAATAGTAGCATAAAAAGCAATTCAACATTTCTACTAAGCAGTAAAATTATTAAGTACAAGGGTGTTCTTACATATAACATTTTTACTATTTTATAATCACCGCAAAAGTTAAAAAGTTATTTTCAACGAACGAAAAAAAGGAAGTTTGATTGTTTAGTGCTTTGCTACTTTTTTGTGAGTTTATATACATATATGAATTTTTTTCCGCAACTTCTTATATTAAGTGAGCGCTCACTCACTCATCCAGCTACAGTGGCATGCAAGCAACAAATGCCTTGTAAAGGGGAAAAACGAGGTAAGAGAAACCTTGAGGCATCACAGCTGGCTGCTGTGTCGAACTTTTAGTACTCTACTCACTTTCTTATTTAGTATCTACTTGCTTATATATGTATGTATGAGTATGTAACGAAGTGCAAGTCAAAATAAGTGAGACTTGCTCTTCACGACTACATTTATACTCAACAGCCCCAGCCTCGGCCTCAGCCGCAACGACAGAAGCTGCACACATTTATTACATTTTAGATAACTTATTGCTAACTGTAGCAATAGTTTTTCTCCCCAACTACAACTACAACAACAACTATTGCTACTACTATTATAATACTATTTCTTATTGTATTGTACACGCAAAAAGTTGCGAACAAACTTTTTATATAGGTATGTATGTACGTATTACTAAATTTCCACCTGTGCTGTGGCAACAATTTTCCCACATTTCTGCCGAATACATACAAAAATATGTAGGTATGTATGTATTGCATATATGTATATATAGATATATATATATGTATATTATAAGCGCATCACAGCAAAGTTTATGCCCGCAAGCTTGTAACTATCAGTATGCTATCTGAGAAAGCAATAAAAAGTAAGCAGCAAAGCGACAAAAAAAAAGTACAAGAAAAAATATTGCCACTGCAACATTGTATATTTATCTTGGCACATACATATCTATATGTATATGTATATGCATGTATATGCATGTATATTGTACATAGTTTTGATGAAAAATAGTTGTTGCTACTTTGCCGCTTGGCAAAATATTGCAAACCACAAGTTGGCATTTTATCAAATCCAGCAGTTGCAACAACATACACGTATATAAGAGACTGTGACCGAGAGCGAAAGCGTGAGAGGAGAGCGAGGAGGAGTAATGTTGTATAAAGCTATAAAAAAAAGTATGAAAATTCACCATTGCAATATTGCAATCTTCTTGTAAGAACACACACACACATACACACACACACACCCACAAAGACATTTCACATGTGTTTGTGTTCAATTATATTATACTTGTATGTATTTATGTACATATGTCACTGTGTTAGTAACAGCTGGTACCCATCAATTGCTTACTTGTCGCTTTATCATTACTATTTTCTCTCTTCTAGAGAATTACTATATATATATTTTTTTTGGTTGTAACAGACATACTCTTACATATATAATTCTTTACTGCATTTGTTGGCTCTTCCTTGTCCATTGCTTGTTGCCTGTTGCCTGTCACGTCAAGCGTGTATCGCAAGTAGAAAGACATAAATGTGATTTTTATTCCATTAATTTCTTTGACAATCGAAATGTTCTTAGAGAAACAAAAATGTTAACTCATCGTCCACAGAGAATTTCTTTGGCTATCTTTGTGAATGGCAAATTTGAACATGAAATTGAAAATAGTCAGACCTTGCTCTCTCTCTCTCTCTCTCTCTCTGGACAGTTAGCTTATCAATGAAGATCCCCAGTTCAGAGGTGCGAGAAATCCTTCAGAGCTCTTTAGGCTTGTAGAAGAGCTATGGGTGAAATTCGAGTTTGAAGTCCCAGTATGTAGATTTTGTAACTGTGGTAAGACTACCTCATTCACCAGCAGAGCCATTCACTGCGTTAGTACTCTCTTATAAAAGTTTGTAGCTTGCCTATTTCGTTCTGAAGCTCTTCCTACTTTCATCAACACCATAATCTATTTGGGACTCTGGTTCCTCATCTCCAGTTATTACCATTTCACTGCTGGAGAAGTGTTATGATCTGAACATCAGTCCTTAGATTATCTTCTTGGTTCTTACATGAATAATACACTCCGATCTTGAAACTTTTCGTACCTTGCCATATACAATATTTTCATACAATTTTTGAGCAATACGCCGGTCGGACAGTTTTTAAGGCTTCTCATACTACCACTTGTCGCTCTCTCCTTTTTTTGTTTGCTAAAGCGTTTCCTTTCACACATACGATTTACTTGTGCCGTGATCGATCTCAACGTTGCGAGTAAGGCTGTCTGTTTTCTTTCCGCAGCAGTTCGATACTGCCCAAGCTCTTTTTTCCGACGTTATCAGAATTTAATTATTACTGTAGCGGCGTTATATAGAAAGCTCCATATGCCTAGCTACAGTTATATAAAGTTTACTGATGAGTGCTTTTAGAAAGCAGGAGCAAAAGTGGAGTAGAAAACCATCGGTCGTAGAGATTGGTGGGTTTCTTGACTGCGGGCAAGATTATGATCGCAGTTGATGTTACGGCCTCGGAACATTGGAGACATGTCTTCCGTTTATCGCAGCGGTAGCCATGTTGGACGATGTTTCATCGTTGAGGCTACATTGTTCCGACTGTTGTGCCTTCCTTCCCACCTAGGCATGTTTTTAATGAAGGGACCGGAAATTTTCGGTGAATGTCCCCAAACAAATATTTTTTTTTATCTTCACAGAAGATACTTGGTCTAAGCCTAAAGTTGTGGTATGGGTGAATTATATCTAAGGGCATAGTTTTTGATCAAAACTGCGCGAAGGACAGTGAAAAAAACTTGTCCCACTTACATCTACATTTGTATCCAAGACTACCTATATTAACTATTAAAAAATTTGATTAAGACCACTTTTGCCGAGTCTGTAATCGATTTAAAAAAAAAAAAATAAGAAGTACCACTATATGTTTGACAAAATTTTTCGACTTTGAAACATTTTATGTTTAGCAACTTTTTTTTTGTTGTCGACGTATTTCATGTTTATGAAACATTTTTTGTTTCTGAAAAATTTTAAGTTCTTGATTTTGAATGTTTAGCAAAATTTTTGTTATCGAAATAATTTTTGTTTATGAAACATTTTTTGTTTACGAAACATTTTTTGTTTATGAAAGATTTTTTTATGAAATATTTAAAATTTCTGGACTTTGAATGTTTAGCAAGATTTTTTTTAAACATATTTTGTTCATGAAAAATTTTTTGTTTAGGAAAAAATTTTTTGTTTATGGAAGATTTCTTTTTTAGGAAATATTTAATATTTTTTGATTTTGAATGTTTAACAATCTTTTTCTGAAACATTTTTTGCTTATGAAAATTTTTTTTTTTACGAAACATGTTTTGTTTATGAAAAATTTTTTGTTGATGAAAAATTTTTTGTTTATAAAATATTTCTCGTTTACCAAAATTTTTTTGTGTATGAAACATTTTTTTTTAAGGAAATATTTAATATTTCTTGATTTTGAATGCTTATCAACATTTTTTGGAAACGTTTTCTGTTTTTGAAACGTTTCTTGTTTATGAAACTTTTATTATTCTTTATTTTGAATGCTTAGCAACATTTTTTCTTGCCGAAACATGGTTTGTTTATGAAACATTTTTTGTTTATGGAATATTTTTTGTTTATGAAACATTATTTGTTTATGAAACATTTTTTGTTTATGAAATAATTAATATTTCTTGATTTCTTGACTGTTTAGCAACGTTTTGTTTTTGCAACATTTTTGTTTTTGAAGAAATTTTTGTTTTTGAAACATTTTTTGTTTTAAATTTTTTTTTTAAATTGTTTTTGAAACATTTTTTTTGGTAATTTTTTGTTTTTTTTTTTTGAAAAATTGTTTTCGAAACATATAAAGTTTAGCAATATTTTTTGGTCTTGAAACATTTTTTGCTTTTGCTTTGGGGCATAATTTTTTCCAACGAGCAATGTATTTGTTTGGTAACATTTTTGGCTTAACAACAATTCTGCCTATGAGTTAATTTTGTAGTAATTAGTTTTTCCAGTTGAACCAATAAATTCGCCTTCAAAATATATATTAAAATTTCCACTACTAGTTGCTTTTGAACAAAAAATACTTACACGCAAGTACGGGTATATGCAATAATAAAGAAGCATATTAAATACTCTGCTACTCTACATAAAAGCTAAAATACATACATAGGTATATATTTATACGTGTATACTTCATCAAAGGGTATTTTTATGGCCTTCGGGCAGCTTTAAGTAGCTTGAAATCACTTCATTGTTAATAGTCTATGCTCTAGTTAAGCCAGAGCTTACTACAATACTTTTGCACGCATACATACGAGTATAAATAATACATACACACACACACACACACACAGCAAAGGCATAGAGTAAACATACATATATATGTATGTGTGTATGAATATTTATTATGTTAGTAGGTAAGTATGTTTATTACTTAGTTATACTACACTTTGTAGCTGATGAGTGTCCGACCGACAACAACTGCAACATGAAAGTAGAATGAAAAAAACAAAATACAAAACCATCGTATTGACCAACAGAGATCCTAATAAAGGACCTTTGCAAGCAACATAAACCCAGCAAAGGTGAAGCATGAGCACAACAAATTACTAGCAAATGCGGCTGGATACAATAAAGTAATGAAAAACGAAGCCGATTGCGTACGGTGGATAATGAGAAAGACAGAAAATAGTAAAAAAAAAATACAACGATAAGTTTAATAAAGGAGGTGGCGTTAAATTCCATATACCAGCAGGTGTGTGACTGTGTGTGCGTGTGTGTGTGTGTGTGTATATGTATGCGTTGGTATGCGTGTAACCACTAACGCACATTCATGTGAAATTGCAGTGGCCGTTGGTTGTCAGATTTATAATTAAATTGTGTACCGTTGTTGTCTGTAGCTGGGAAAAGTTAAGTTTAAAAATAGTCTGCATTACACGCGCTATGTAGCTGTACACATGCATACATACCTACACGTGTGTGTGTGTTTGTGGAAAACATGTGTAGGTATGCGTATTTACCGTTATAGATTTATACTTCATTCGAGTGAAATTTGCTGAAATGGAAACGCTTCAAATACCTGCTTACTATGAGTATTCAATGAAAATTTTATTAAAAAAAAAAAACAAAAAAAAAATAAACCTTTGCAACCTGCATTTTGCTAATAGTTTCATTGAAAATTGAACCTTGAGCTGCTTAAGTGCTTATTTCTGGTTTAACAGATTATATGGAATAATGTTGTACTATTTCTACGATTATTGGAAAATTCCAATACAACAGCCACATTGCATGGTGAAAAATAATGGAAAAGCTAGTTCGCTAGAAATATTGTTTTTTTTTAAATGAAAGTGTTCGCCATTTTTGCCGGTAAATGTCGGTTAGTGGTTCTTGTTCAGTATATAATTTTAAGTTATGATACTTATGATACATCTTTGAGCGCTGCCTCCACCCACGAAGGCAAAATAAGTCTTGAAAATTTCAACGCCAGGCTAGGAAACAGTCGAAAAATTCCGTTTCTATAACGAAATATCCCAAATGGGCTGAGGCTGAACGACTTCGCCGGCACCCGAACTACATTTACCTTTAGTAGCGGATTCCGGGACAAGGAAACAGCGAAAAGAAGAACCGAACGGACATCATTGTTGTTTCGGCTTAATAATCGTGTAAGTGTTGGCTTCGCTAATAATTGATTTATGGAATTCTCTGTAGAGGTTGACATCAACACCTTAGAGGAAACTACTAATAACTTTCTAAATCATGCTCATTTCGCATTTTTAAACTAAAACTTATGCCATTAATCACCCTTACAAAAGTATATTATATTAGGTAAAGTAAAAATTTCATTCGGTTTTTATCTAAGATAAAGCGTTATTGTCCATAGTACTAATGTTACATGTCGCATCATGTCATACCAAATGGCGCTGAAAACATGTTTATTCGCGCTAAAAGCTTGACTTTGACAGTTTTTCGATTGATAGACTCAGTACGTTGTGAGCGCTCGTCAAAGATGGACACCAGCAAAGAGAAAATTCGCTATATTTTACAATTTTTCTTCGATCAAGGCGAAAAAGCAGCCAAAGCGGCTGAAAAAATTAATTTAGTTTATGGACCCGATACTGTAAACGAACGTGTAGCACAAAAGTGGTTTGCTAGGTTCCGTTTCGGTAATTTCGTTGTCAAAGATGCACCACGCGTCGGGAGGACTGTCGTCGAAAATTGCGAAAAACATCATGGAAACAGTGGAAACAGACCGTCACGTGAGCACTTATTTATCGCAACAAAATCGACCCATTTCTGAAGCGTTTGGGGACTGACGAGGAAAAGTGGGTCACTTACGAGTCAAGCGAAATCGGAGAAGAGGCCATATTTGATCAACAGAGGCCGAATTGTGTTTCATGAGGACAACGCCAGGCTACACACATGACTTTGGTGACACGCCAGAAGCTCCAGGAGCTCGGATGGGAGGTCCTAATGCACCCACTTTACAGTCCGGACCTGGCACTAAGTGATTACCATCTTTTCCTGTCCATGGCGAACGCGCTTAATGGTGAGAAGTTGGCTTCAAGAGAGGCCTGTGAAAATTGGCTCCCCGAGTTTTTTGGCAATAGGGACGCAGCCTTCTACGAGAGGGTTATAATGAAGTTGGCATCTCATTGGCAACAAATTTACAAACAAAACGACGTACATTTGACTTAAATCAGATAGATGTACACAAAGTTATCATATTTTGAAAAATCAAAAAAAAAACTGAACGAACTTCTTACTTGATCAATATAATCGAGTATTACAGCAACGTCAAAGGAAAACGGTTCCGGTTGAAGTACAGAATTAACGGCCAAGTCAGTTTTGTTGTGTATTAGGTGGGATTGGTAAAGAAGTATCCGCTTTGAACTACTCCTCTTCCGCCCAACTTTTAATTCGGAACTGTACTATCGAAAATTGGACCATTCAGAAGCCCAAAGGCCACCAGATTTGGCTTACAGGAGCAGAGTTTTGTTCTAGCAAGACAACGCCCGACCATACACGTCGATGGTGACTCGCTAGAAGCTTCAATAGATTAGTTGGGATGTTCCTGTGTATCCACCTTATAGTTCCAACCTTGCACCAACTGATTACTAGCTGTTCCTATCTATGATAAATTATTTGGCTTCAAGAGAAGCCTGGGAAAAACGATGGTCCCATTTTTTTGACCAATAGAAACGAGGTTTTCTATGAGAGAGGCATACATTTAAAATGGCAAAAAGTTTATCGAGCAAAATGTTATACATTTGATATAAATCGGATAATACTAACAATGGTAAATAAAGGGTTAATGCATGTGCGAAGTAAAATAACTCTTTCTTATCCACCGTTCATAAAGTTTCATGCTTCCCTATTATTAGAATCTATGCCGCCATTACTTAATATTCGTGCCACAGATGGCAACTTCCGGTTGTAAGCGAAGTACAAGCAGGACTAACACGCATAAATATAGGCACAGTAAAACAAACGCCCTTCAACGCTGTGTATTACAAACTTGTCGGAAAAATGCTAGTTTACTACAAAGATTTCCTTAACGAAATCGCACTAGTCCGAAAAGTAGCAAGTAGGTACCAGTTGTTTCATACTGAGTTCACAATTTTTTCATTTATTCTTTAATATTGCTTAAGAAGATAGAAAGGTATTGTACACCTTTACTTGTTATGGTATTTACAAAAATTCCATTATGGTTCAAAATAGCACTAGTATTTTTTTCTCTCCATTTACAACTAGTATAAGACTGGTATATTTCTGATCAAACACTTACTAATGCCATTTCTTGGTATAATTCTGTGTTGCAAGACATCCAATTGCTTATGTGAGAAATCATTATTGCCCAACTAGTTGGCCTTACTTAGAAGACAAGTATCAGAGTAGTTTTCAACTAGTTCATTTCACCCCCGGGTACAAGTGCGGATGCATATGTATGCAAAGTGGTAAACGGTTGGACGTGAACGCTAATAAATGCGAATGGCCCAGCGTGGCGAAGAATGACGTTAAAATGATAAACGCAGGCCACAGGGACGTAGGCAATGGTGATGTCGATGCCGCCGTCAACAAATGACAAATGCCAAATGACGTTTCGGTGAAATTGGCAAAATGTTCAAGTTGCAAGAATGACAAAAGTGGGCAAGTAAACACAAATGTATGCATAAATAAATATATTACACACATGCGTTTTGTACATACACGTATGTACATATGTATGATTGGTAGGTTGTAATACGTCATGTTGACATGTTGAAGGAAAGCTTGCAATGACGTCAAAAAGTACAAGCGTTGTTTAAACAAATCGCAAAAAAAATAGATAGATTAGAATAAAGTGTGCGTGATGGAAACGCTGCTGGAAAGCAGATATTTGATTTCCGGTTTACGAATATGCCAAATACACACATATTTATGTGATAAACCTATATAAATAAATATGATTGTATATATGTGTGTATGTGTTAAGTTTTAGACGAATAATTTATAGGCATATTTAGTTACGTTGTGCTTATGTACACGTATGTTTATACAAATTTGTTGATCCTGTTGTGCGTAAAAGCAAAAGTTCACAGAATCGGACCAAATAAGAGTTGTAGTATTTACATATTTATTTATATTTTTTTTTTGTATATCAAACACACAATAGCTAATGTAGATTTATCTTTTCTCGTACATATGTATGTGTGTATTAATACACTAATTTCTACCTATATATATTGTGCGTATACATGCGCCTATATACCTAATACCGAGATATTGTGCGCAGAGGAAACGGATATGTATATCAGAGGAATAAACACGCTGCCGGAAATAAAATTTTTGCAGATGATTTTGACAGCCGCCTACTCATATATGTTATGTATAAGTATTTACTAGGTTGATTGCATCAAGTACCCTTGGAAATGTAGATGTTCTGTTTATAAGCCTTTTATACCCTGCAAAGGGTTTCTAAAGTTGAGTAGAGTTAGGTAGGTTTGTCTCATAAAAAATCTGTTTTTTTTTAATTTAAAATTTAAAATTAAATTATAATTTTAATTTGAACTTCAATTTGAATTTGAATTTTAATTTGAATTTGAATTTGAATTTTAGTTTTAGTTTAATTTTGTTTTATAATTATTTAATGCGTATAAAAAAATAAATAATTTTTTTTGTTTGCATTTATTTCGAATGATTTCCTTTACATCTTTAGTTGTTTATGCATACTTATATAAGTATGAAAATCTGTACTAAAATGCTTACATATGTATGTGTATTTTGGCATAAGATTTGCATATTTTACGGCAGCACTAAGTGTATATTTTGACACCGACAACAGATGTATGTATATACGATAGACTGACGTAAAGCATTTTGAACAAAAGTAAAATTTTTATACATATATATGGTATATAAATTTATAAATATGCGTATATACCTATTTGCAACTATGTATGTGTATGTGAATATTTGATATATTTAAATATATACTTCAGCCAATATTTACATAGCATAATTTTAGGCATTTCGGCGTATTCTACTTGTTATTGCTTACAGCCTGTCTTGTTTATTTTTAGGCAGGACCAACGCATAGCGGATAAAAAGAATTTAAATATACTGCCTTAAAAACCTAAAGAAATCGTAACTGTTGAGCTCACCGTTTGAATTCACACTGCATTGGTTTACACATTGTTGTTGTAGATATTTTTAGATGGCTACACATTTATATTGGTAGTTTGTTAGTCTAGTGATATATCGGAATGATCAAATAATAAAAGATCCTTTTTATATTTATATTTTAAATAAGTAATTATTATTTTTTGTGTTTAAATAAAGCTTAAACAATTTTTAACACTTCAAATGTATAGTATATAGTATATAGGTATTATATTAAAATATTCAAACACTTTTTATAATTATAATATTTTAATTAATTTTTAAGCAAAAATTTTGCTCAAAACCAAACTAGTAACGTTTGAGGTACATTATAAACTAGTATGATACCAGTATATTTCTGGCAACTGCTGTTAAAAGTTGATGAGTTGCGCTTGTTAACTTTGTAGTAGTTTCGTAATAGTTCATTTTAATACTGGGTATCCACATATATACACACACACACACACACACATATTACATGTCACACTATATACAAGTCGTGTCCTTTGTTTATTTGTCTGCCTCTGAGTTTGGTTATGTTTATTTTGGATTTAAATGAATTCATGTTTATTTTCACAAGATTTATCTACTGTCCGCCTACCAATTGTGTAGGATAAAAACAACAATAACTGCTTTGCTTTTCAGAAAAAGGCCTACACATGTACACATACACGTATGTACATATATTCGTATTGATCCTTGAAACCTTTTAAATTATGCTAAAAATAATAACAAAACTCTTAATGGTAAATTTTACATTTACAGCTTAAATAAATAATATGTAGATACGTATACATTTATAATGTATATGGTTCGATTTTCAGTTAAGTGCTGCCCACAGCATATCGTGGAATGTTTGAAAATATGTGAAAATGACTTAAGGGAATTCTATTAATTATGCCAAACTTGTCTAAAGAACAAATAAAGCACTATTTGTAAGAAAGAAAATAAAATATATTGCATTTATTTCAAATATTCTGTTGATCTTGACCTTGAAGTGCGTTTAGCGGTGCTATGAATTTACATATTATATAAGACTTAACTTCAATTAAAATTCTATTTTATTCAATGTTCCTTAGGAAATACCCCTCTGAACAACTGAAGATGTAAAATTTGCAGCATGTATTGTAAAATTAATACCAACGAAGGTGTTTAAGATCATCGGTGCGAACCGTCCTAACATACTTCTGAATGTAATTAATAATTCCTTCTACATTGCCCTATTCAACAGAGCCCAACTTGAGTGAAGTTTTGGATAACCTAAAGAGTCAGAGTGCTACTATACTACGACCACAGTCGAAGCTGTAGCAGCAACATTTGGATGTAAAAGGCAAAGTAAGTTGGACACTTAAGAAAATGAGGGATAAAGAAAGGGTCTTTACTGTCACAAGAGGACAAATTAGTAAGAAACTTCATTATATTTGTTACATTTTATATTATTCTGTTTTAGTTTAACTTAATCAAATTAAAGTTAATTATTTTTATATCATTTAAATTAGTTTAATTTAATTAAATTAAATATAATATTATTTTAATTTATTTTTTCATATTATTTAATCTGTTTAATTTACTTCATTTTATTTTTATCATTTTACTTTTTTTATTTTTTTGGTTTATTTTTTCCTTAATTTAATGCACTTTCTTTTTATTTAATTTTTTTCTATTTGTTTTAATTTCATTTAATCTATTCTATTTTTTAATTTATTTAATTTTAATTCTTTCATTTTATTTTATATTATGTAATTTAATTTAATTTAATTTTATTTTACTTAATTTAATTTTATTTTAATTTAATTTATAATATTTTATTTTATTTATTTATTTTATTTCTTTTTATTTTATTTTTTTATTTTATTTTATTTTATTTTATTTTATTTTATTTTATTTTATTTTATTTTATTTTATTTTATTTTATTTTATTTTATTTTATTTTATTTTATTTTATTTTATTTTATTTTATTTTATTTTATTTTATTTTATTTTATTTTATTTTATTTTATTTTATTTTATTTTATTTTATTTTATTACTTTTTATTTTATTTTATTTTGTTTAATTTAATTTAATATAATATTATACTATTTGTTTCCTATTATTTAATTTTTCTGATTTACTTTATTGTATTTTTATCATTTTACATAATTTTTTTAATTTTATTTTATTTTACTTTATTTAAGTTTATTTTATTTAATGTAATATAATTTAATTTAATTTAATTTTAATTAATTTCATATTATTTTAATTTACATTTTTACATTAATTTAATTGAATTAAATTTAATATGATTTTATTTTACTTAATTTTATTGTATTTATTCTATGTTAATTTATTTTATTCTATTTATTTATTTTTTTATGTTATTTTGTTTTAGTTTATTTTGGTTAATTTTATTTTATTTTATTTTATTTTAATTTATTTCATTTTATTTTATGTTCAATTACTTAATTTAATTTAATTTTATTTTATTTTACTTTATATCATTTTATGTTATTTAATATTATTAATTTTTTTTTATTTTACTTAATTTTATTTTATTTTATTATACTATGTTATATTTTATTTTATGTTATTTTATTTTATTTTACTTTATTTGATTTCAATTTAGATTAGTTTATTTTATTATTATTTTTTTTTTGTTGTATTTTATTTTATTTTATTTTGTTTTTATTTCTCTTTTAAATTTTTTATTTGAATTTCATGGGGAGCTTAAATTATATATGTACCATACAAAGTTGCCATATTATTCCACTCACACTCATTTAGTATGTCTCCTTAAAGAAAAAAATTTTATTGTCAGCACAGTGCAATTACAACAAGTTTTTGTACATAAAAATGAATTTATGTCAAAGTGATGTAACTTACTTGCAATTTTCACTTCGAACTTTGATTACACAAATACGAAATATACAAGAAATGAACAAAAATTAAAAAATAAAAATGAAAAACAAATATGTAAGCGGAAAATTGTATTGGATTTGGCAAATAAAAAAATGCCAAGCAAGTGAAATATACACATATATGTATACCATATATATATGCGATTTGCCATTGCCAGTTCCATTTGTTCAAAAGAGCGATTGAAAAATACAAAAACATTGTAAGAGTGGTAGTTAACACGTCTTGCATACTAACAGGCGCACTTATACCTATATGAATATGTAGTTATGTGTGAGTATATTGTGTGTGTTTTTTACATGAGCATTTTCACCTTACTATGTATGCGTTCTTTTGAGTATGTGGAAATTGAAAATTCTGCTGCAGGTTAAAAGTAATGGAACATAAATAACAATAAAAAAATAGCAACAACAAAACTGGTTGCAATATTCTCAAGTAAATACACCAACACTCAAAGAATAAAAGCAATCAGAAACAGATTGCAATAAAAAAAATGTACCGAAGGTAAAAAAGAAAACGAAGAAGAAGTGCAGCTGGCGATAAAAGAAATTGAAGAAAGGTGTAGAAGGAAAATGAAAAACGAAAAGGTTAGAAAAATGTTAATGGTTGTGTGTAGGCAGGTAATAGAAAATAAAAATAATTTCTTTTATTTACTTGTTTTACAGTTATACTTTTTATTGTTGTCCACTGGAGTGTTTTGCTTTTATTACACAATTGGAAAATGTGAAAATAAATTTTTTAAGTGAATGCTATATTTAAACTAAGAAACGCAAAAATCGCAAAAATATCATTATAAAAAGTTCAAAATTTATTTATATATTTTTAAAGTTTTTCTGCACAAAGAGTAGAGAAATAAAAACGAATATTCGAAATAACGCTGAGAAAGCACGTCAAATAATTCACTTTTCTTCTACCCTTCACACTTAACTATTGAACTGCAAGTCAGTGACCCACTTAACAAGCAATCCACACTCTTCAATAACTTTTCAATCGCACACACACTTATACATACACACACATGAAATAACTACTTTTTGCCTACATACACGTAAATGTTAAAAAAAAATAGTTGGTACAAATATTCCCTGCGTCAGCAAATATTTTCGCCAACACAACTAAACATAGCCACACACACACACACACACAAATACTTGAATTTACAAGTCAACTACAATATACAAGCTCATTAGTGTTCTTGCTGCTGTCAATCAATTTCCACTAACTGTTGTAATTCACTATATTCGCCATGGAAAGTGCTTAGCCCACTTTTTGGCATAAACATGTCTGTCTGTGAGTACGCGTATGCAGTTTGTTACATACATACATATGTATATGTATATGTGTTTGTAGCTTGCGCTACTTAGTCTTTTACTGGCACTTATGCTTTCAAACTGCCTTGTCAACTGACATATCATTACAACAAAAACAAAAACAACAACAACAACAACAGCAAATAAGTATCCCACCGAAAAATATTGGCTGAGCTTTGAAGGAGGGAGACACTGAAGAATAATATAATATGTTGAAGACTTGGCAGCAGCCGCAGGAGCAGTGGCATCATATATCAATGCAAGTATTTACACTATGGAAGGTTGTATGAGTATTTGGCTGCTGTCGCTGTTGGCCAATATTGTTGTTCATAAATATATGTATGTATGTGTGTACATCATAACCTTTTTATTCGACATGTGCTTTGTCATCATCATCATCATCACATAATCATTGTTGTCACTTGCGCTTGTCAATATTGTTGACATTAATTTCAACTTATTAAGTAGTAGTTGACTACAAGGCACTTGCATATAAATGTACGTACATGTATTTTTCGAAATTTATATGTAGGTATTTAAAATTTATATATCAGAGAGTTTGATAAAATACAATATATACAACTACTCTTTAACTCTTTATATTATTTAGTTTGTTTTATTTATTTTTAAGATCATTTAGTTTTGTATTACTATATTTTATTTTATAAATATTTATTTTATTTTTTTCTCACTTTAAAAGTATTAATTTACATTTTTTCGTTTTATTTTATTTATTTTACTACTTTATTTTATTTTACTTAAATTTATTTTATTTTATTTTTATTTATTATATTTCATTTAATTTAATTTAGTTTTTAATCTTATTTCCTTTTTTTTACTTTTTTGAGATTTATGTAATGTTAATTTATTTAATTTTAATTTTATTTTTTCTTATGTTATTTTATTTTAGTTTAATGTGTTTTTTATTTAATTTAATTTTTGTATTTAATTCATGTTTATTTATTTTATCTTATTTTAATTTACTTTATTTTGTTTTATTTTATTTTATTTATTTTACTTTACTTTTTTTAATTTTCTTTTATTTTATTATGATTTATTATATTATGTTATATATTATTTTATTTTAATTAATTTAATTTAATTTTATTTAATTTTATTTTATTTTTATTTATTTTATTTGATAAACTTCATTTTTTTAAATATAATTTTAGTCAATATAACTATGTTTATTATTTTCTTTTTCACTTTATTTTGTTTAATTTATTTATTTGATTTTATTACAATTTATTTTTTTATATTCATTTTACTTTAATTTATTGAGCTTTTTTATTTAATTTATTTTTTATTTTAAGTTATTACTGTTTATGTAAAGTTATTTTATTTCACTTCATTTTGTTTAATTTAATTTAATTTTATTTGATTTTGTTTAAGTAAATTAAATTATATTTTACTTAATTTTATATTATTTTATTATATTTTATTATATTAAATATAACATTTTTTTAATTTTTTTATTTATTTTATATTTATTTATTTTATTTGATGAACTTTATTTTTTTAAATTCAATTTATTGTTATTTTATGTTCATTTAATGATTTTTTTATTCTGTTTTCATTTTATTTGATTTTATTTTTTTATTTTTTTATTTTTTTTTAATTTAATTTATAGAACTTTTTTATTTAATTAGTTTTAAATTTATTTATTTTTTAATATAATTCATGTTTATTTACTTTATCTTATTTTAAGTTATTACTGTTTATTTTTATTTTATTTTTTAAATTTTTTTTATAATTTTTATTAATTAGTATTATATTATTTTATTTAAGTTATCTTATCTTGTTTTATTTTATTTTTTGTTTTATTTTGTTACATTTGATTTGACTTTTATTTAATTTTGTTTTAGTTTATTTTATATATTTTTTGTTATATAATGTACATTATATATGATTTTAAATTAGATTAGTTTGTTTTATTGAATTTTATATTATTTTCATTTATTTTATTTCATTTTGTTATTTTATTTTATTTTATTTTATCTTATCTTATATTATTTATACTACTTTATTTTATTTATTTATTTTTAACTTTATTTTATGTTATTTTAATTAATTTTAGTTTATTTAGTTTTAATTAATTTATTTAATTTTTATATACCTATAATAAATTTTAAAAATTATTTCAGCTGCTTTGATTTATGTTTTGGTTTAAAATTTGAATTATCAATTTTTCAAAGAAATTTCCAAGTAAAGATTTTGATTGCAAAAATTTTATAAAGGAAATAAACTGCTGAAATTCTAAGAAACGATTGTCAATAAGTCTTGTATGTAACCACAGACCATGAAGAAAGATATCAAGGAAATCAAATATTTATAAACGTAGTATTTTCATTTAATAGCAAATAAATAAATAAACTAATAAATATGCACCAGCTTAACCACATTTAAGAAAATGATTGGGCCTGAATAAGCAGTAAGTCAATTAAATCATATGTGTTTGACTAGTTTTATTGTTAATAACACTCAAGGTGCAGAATAATTTACCTTCAGAAAATTTCCAAGTATCACGTACAAATTTATATACCATACATAAAATATACAATGTGATACATATATACATACATAGATACATATATGCTGTATAGTATACAGTCTGCAAAATCATAAATATGGAAAGGAAAAAAAAAATTGAGTTGATTTATTTACATATATTATTTATTGCATTATATGAAACATTTTTTTTAATTTTTTTCACACCACCATTTGACTCCTTAAACTTACTTGGAAAATCAATTTGTCTGAAATATTCGTAGACAAAAATAAAATATCAATTTTCTCGCTATACAAAAAATTTTACTTTTACCCAGAGCACAGTGTTATATTTACATAAATGTAGGTATACATATTTACGTATTAATACCTATGTATATATATATAAATATAATATAAGTCACTTTAGCATGAAGTAGGAGCAAATATAGATATAAATATGCATGTGTAAGGAAAATATGAAGAAATAAATCAAATTATCGAAAGAATTTTTCATCTTTCATCTTTTTATCGAACTTTACTTTGATTTAGATTGAATTCCATGCGCACTCAACGTGGTCGCTTCTGTCGCTTTCAGTTTCTCTATCATACTCGTACTCCCTCTCACAGCTGCTGCGTTCATTAAATTTAACTTTGTAATTTAAGCCAAAAGCAAAGAGACCGCTTCCACACGCAGCTAGACATAAAATTATATAGACAAATAGATAGAGTGCGAGTGAGGAGTAAGGAGCATCAATTCACTGATACATTTAAGCAAACCATCCAGCTGGCATAAATTTCAGGCGAGGCTGAAATTCACAAAATTTTTCGCAAACATTCTTGACTTTTCATATTTTCTCTGGTATGCAATTAGACTTGGTATTCTTCCCCAGATACTCAGTTACTCAAATGCTCAGTTTCAATTTGCTTTCATTTCACTTTGCATTTGATTTCTTTATTCTTAGACTATTCTACCAGAGTTCAGTGCTGATGGTTGGGCGTCTGTGCGGAATATTGAATTAGGCTTGGTTAAAAGTATCTGTGCGATGTAGTTTGAAAATTGAAATCAACAGCTTCTACGTAACGGTTGTTTTTGGAGTTTTGGTTGTTTTGGCGCATTATTTGCCTTTGAATGGAAAACTATTCGAAAAGTATTTTGTTGAATAATTTAGTTGGCAGAAAGGAGGAAAAAATAATACAAAGTTCAGTATTTTGATAGTTGTTTGTGTATTGTAGTTTATGGCAATTGAGATGTCTCTGAGTTGGCAATTTATTTATGTATGTACATATATTCATGAATACTCACATTTAGTGTTTTCTTCAATTTGTCTCAAGGAGGAGGTATGGCGGTAGGATAAAACTATGCAAACATAAAAATAAGAATTTTATTTCAACATTTTTGCTTTGAGATTTGGCAATATCGAGAATAAAAATTGAAAATACACTGTTTTGAGTGCCTCAAAATATTGCAAAAGTTTTGGAAAATTTCAGTTCAGTTCGATTTATGAGCTGTTTCAAATTCTTCCAACTAAGTATGTCCAACTCCGTAAGGAAAGCACGGAAAGCATTGTGAAATATATGCTGGCTCAGCTGATGACTTTGTTGGTCTGTAGCTGAGCAGTTTTGAATCTCGGCGCTTAACAAACTCTTGCTATTCGAAGGTAGCGCTCCAGCGCCATCTTAAGTGCACGCTCTACACTCAGCCGCCTCCATTTTGACCGGTTTATGAAACTTAAATATGTCAGAGGCTGATACTGCGACAAAGATTCAGAGCCTTCACGTATAATCACCGGTTTGCAGTCACTGGTGGTTTTGGACTTTCAGTTTATCTTTCAAGCGCGTGCGCGGTTGATTGGACAGTAGTTGGGTACTGTTGAGTTCATAAACAAAATAATAAATTAACTTTTGCTTTATAAAAGCAACAATTTGGTCTGTTAAAAAACTATGCCCCAACACACTCATTTAATGACACATCATATATTAAAGGTATTTTATGACCTTAGCTATTCCTCCTTGTACGAATGTTTTAGATAACAACTAAATGCACTAAAAGGTCCAAGACTGTCATAAGTGATTGCCTCACCAGCAGTGAGAGCGCGAGACAGCTCGTCTATCCCGTCATTGCCTTCCATAGCCATGTGACCTTGGATACACGTCATACATACCGAATTTTTCCGTGATGATAGTCTGTTAATGGACAGCTTGTGGGTTCCCCCGCATTTCAACTTTCTTGCCTCGCATTTAGACTTATCAAAATATATGAATACAGGAGTATCTTTAACTATTACCGAGGACCTTGGCTTTAGTACATCCTTACTAAATGCTCCATTTTCATCACACCTAGGTAACTGTATCCAATAGTTAAGATATTTCAGAAGGCTAGTAAAGTAGCGCCTGATGTACCCAGTAAAGAGATATTTTCAGACTGTTCTAGAGCTTTAATAAGTCACTACTTCTTCGCCATATAGTTTGGTTTATTGTTCCACGGGTCTCACCGTTTGACGTCGTAGCCTTCAGTTTTATGTAGTTGGAAAGAATAGAATTTCTTGAGTGCTCTACTTAAGTACTAGAATCATACTAGCATACTTTTGCGAAAAATTGTAATACCGAATAAAAAGAAATCCAGGAGTTGTAAAAAATATATATAAACTGTATTTAAAAAGAGAATGATTAAGTTAATAGCATCAACTTCTACCGGAAATATGATAAGCCCCAAGTTGAAGAAGTGCTTCGACCCATTCATGAAGATGTTCACAACCCCTTTCACTAGTTGTTCTCCTTTCTCTCAAGATCTTTCGCGAGGGTGTTATAGTGGAGAAAGAGCCATCTGATGCCCTTTTAGAAAAGCGCTGTATCACACGCTCGAGCTTACTAACGCTCTAGAAACTATTGGTCTAACCGGTACCCTTGCAATGATAGACTTGCCTGCCAGTTGTGCTCACCATTATTACACCACACATTATGCCTTGATTTAAAAAAAATTATTAATTACCACTAACGGCTTAATATCCCAATTGATTTGCTATTGTAAGGTATTACTAAGCGTTTACTAAAAATAACTGGAATGAGGAGGGTGTGATACGCCCTCACTAAATCCACCATAAAATGCTATTGAATAATTAATGCAAAGTTTAACAAAGAACCGATCATTGACGCTTGGCGTTTGTATGGAAGCTGCTGTGGTACAACAACAGCATCATGGATAATAATAACGGTCGTAATGTTATTAATGATAATGATGCCAAAGCAAAATAGGTAGGTGAGGCATACTGTTAGGCGCAGCAATTATCTATGTATATACAAATAGATATACCTACATACATACAAATAAGCTTGAATGTAAATAAATGAGGCTAGCGATAGGTGTCAGAGTAGTTAAGCCATTAAAGCTGTTGTGTACTCGTATACTCATCTGTGTGTATGTGTGTGTGCGTATGTAAGTGAATTGGAATATTTTATGTATTCAACGCGCTTTAATAAGCGTCTTGATAATTAAGCGTTCGCGGCTTATTAAGCTCATATATATACATATATATGTATGTATGCATACGTACACACGTACACACTTGAGTTCATTATATATGCAGTAGTTTAGCCCTAAAGGTCTTTCCTCATTGTTGTTTGTATATTTATGAATAGACATTGAGCTGTTGCTGTTGCTGTTGTTGTGTTGTTAAGCCGAAAACCTTTGTAATTCACCTCGTAAGCGCTCTTCGTGCATTATCCTACCACGCTGCTACTGCTACTGATTGCTGATTTGGCCATAAGGGCACAACAGCTTGAATTGCTTAACACCTTTCAATTTGCCAGCTGGCTGGCAGGGTCGCTCTTCATTTTACATGTATACTCGTATAGTATTCATTGCAAAATTATTAATTATAAATGTGTGCTTGTACGTGTTTATATGTATGTATGTAGGTATGTGTGCTGGTGTCGACTGATTGCTTAAACGCTCAAGTAGATTAGCGCTGTCGTTAATTAGCGAATTATCATTTAGAAAGCGTTCTAGTGCACATATAAATATACATACATACTATATTATATGTTATACATCCACATATGCGCATATACTTTCCTACTATTACTTTACAATTATTTGTACATAAATATGTGGGAATATCTGCAATTAATTATACAATGGAAATGCATAAATTTAGGTTGTTCAATATATGTGTACATACGTACACAAACACATGTGTATATGTGTAAGATTCATTGTTGGTTTTATATTATTTATTTTATTTTATTTTATTTTATTTTATTTTATTTTATTTCCTTTAATTTTATTTCACCGTATTTTAATTAATTTTGTTTTATTTTATTAAATTATATTATATTACAACTTCTTAATTTTTTATTTTTTTAAGTTTTTTGTTTTATTTGCAGTATTAGACTTCATTTCATTTCATATTATTTTATTTTATTTTATTTTACTTTATTTTGTTTTATTTAATTTAATTTAATTTTATTTTGTATTAATTTATTTTATTTTGTTTCATTTTATTTAATTTTATATTAATTTATTTTATTTATATTTTATTTTATTTTAGTTTATTTTATTTTATTTTATTTCATTTTATTTCATTTTATTTTATTTTATTTTATTTTATTTTATTTTATTTTATTTTATTTTATTTTATTTTATTTTTTTTATTTTATTTTATTTTATTTTATTTTATGTTATTTTAATTTATTTTATTTTATTTTATTTTATTTTATTTTATTTTATTTTATTTTATTTTATTTTATTTTATATTATTTTATTTTTTTATTTTACTCTTTTTTATTTTTTTTTATTTTATCTTATTTTATTTTATTTTATTTTATTTTATTTTATTTTATTTCATTTTATTTTATTTTATTAATTTTATTTTATTTTATTTTATTTTATTTTATTTTATTTTATTTTATTTTATTTTATTTTATTTTATTTTATTTTATTTTATTTTATTTTATTTTATTTTATTTTATTTTATTTTATTTTATTTTATTTTATTTTATTTTATTTTATTTTATTTTATTTTATTTTATTTTATTTTATTTTATTTTATTTTATTTTATTTTATTTTATTTTATTTAATTTTATTTTATTTTATTTTATTTTATTTTATTTTATTTTATTTTATTTTATTTTATTTTATTTTATTTTATTTTATTTTATTTTATTTTATTTTATTTTATTTTATTTTATTTTATTTTATTTTATTTTATTTTATTTTATTTTATTTTATTTTATTTTATTTTATTTTATTTTATTTCATTTTATTTCATTTTATTTATATTTTATTTTATTTATTTTATTTTATTTTATTTTATTTTATTTTATTTTACTTTACTTTATTTTATTTTATTTTATTTTATTTTTTTTTTATTTTATTTTATTTTATTTTATTTTATTTTATTTTATTTTATTTTATTTATTTTATTTTATTTTATTTTATTTTATTTTATTTTATTTTATTTTATTTTATTTTATTTTATTTTATTTTATTTTATTTGTTTTATTTTTTTTTATTTTATTTTTTTTTATTTTATTTTTTTTTATTTTATTTTTTTTATTTTATTTTTTTTTATTTTATTTTTTTTTTATTTCATTTTTCCGTGCTTTATTTTATTTAATTTATTTTTTTTAACAAATTTTGTTTTATTTATTTTTTATTATATTTTTTTAGTCATTTTATTTTATTTTATTTTATTTTATGATTTTAATTTTTTTTTTATTTTATGCAGTTTTATAGTTTTGTACTTGTTTTAGTTTAACTTCATTTTGCTCTAATTTTTATTTTACTTTATTTTAATATATCTAATTTAAATTAATATTATAATTTATTTATATTTTTTCTTATATTCTGTTTTATTGCTGTTTCTTTACCCGTTTTTATATAACTCTACCGCATAATATTTATCTGTCTGTATGTAAATGAACTTAAAACTGCCTGTGGTCGTAAAAGAGTAGATAAAAAAAAGAGAACTGGAACCGCCAAGGTGTTTTATTGCCTGAGTACTTAAGTGTCGGTGGCTTTCGCTATTTTTTTTTTTGTAGAAAATTATAATCCTTATGAATATAAAAAATATACTTTTCAATACAAATACACGTATGTTCATGTTGATACACATTCATACATCTAGGACTAAAATTTTTTTTCAATTCTCAGGCATATTTATGTGCATATTTTGTAATCAACGCAAAACCAATGAAGTCAACGAAAGCAACGAACCCAAAAAAACAGTGTGAGTCGAGTCAGCCGAGTGAGTGAGACAAACCTCAATACGTCATCATCATTCATGGCCGTACATTGAAAAGGGCCTCCAAAAGCATTATAACGGTACTTGCTATATAAATTGCGAAAAAATACATGAAATAAAAGCGAATGAACGCATAAATAAATGTATAACAGGAAAATTGTAGAAGAAGAAAATGTAATAGACGGAAAAAGCTCTCTACAAAGAAATGTACTTACCAAAGAATATACATATGCATCTACATATATATTTATTTAAGTGTCACAAAAACATGTCGCACCAAGCAAAGCCGTCATGAGTGACCATGTTTTACTTACTTAAGCGTATATTACACAGTTATAAAAACGACATACCTACATACATATGTATGTATACACGGTTATTGCGTATAAGAAAGTGGTTATGTACCCCCCGCATAGCGTTGAATGAGACATCCTTGTGTTGTAAAGAATTGCAAGAATTGTAATGCAAATGGGCAAATGCCTTTACGCCAAGTCCTTTACTTAATGGAATTGCTGGACGAAATGCAATGTCTTTGAGATAGAGAGAGAAGAAGTAGTGTAAGCTACAAAAGGGGTAAATCCAATGAAAAGCGATATTTTGCTTAAAATTCATAAATATTTCAAAACAAATGTTATTTACTTTTGTAAATTTTTTTCAAAATTCCATATTTTTTATATTATTTAAAATTTATACATATCGTATAAATATGGTTTTATAAATATATGTATAGGTATACATACATATGTACTCGTATGAGTCGGGGCGAGCAATGCCAAAATAAATGCCCATAAAAAGTTGTCGGCTAGTCGCCAATTCATACAGATATACATATTTAAGTAGCAAAAAAGAAAGTTGGCACTGATTCTTCTACCTACTGTTTGAGCGGAAATGTTTGTAGGACAAGGATTTGAAACTATTTATGCGCGTCAGAAATGAAGTAGTTCAGCTGCAAAGGTACGTGGAGTTTTATTTAATTTTTTTTTTTTTTTGTTAGTTGACAGCAGTTATGTGGTCACATGTCATTTGAAGTAAACAACACCGTGGGCAGATATAAGTGTTAAAGCATAGACAATGCCAAAGAGTGAAATGAAATTTTATACAAAAAGGCCTATTGAAATTGTTGATATAAGTATTTGGATGAGTAAGTTAAAGTTTCAGAAACAGATATCGTATTTTAATGAGTGTTCGAGAAAGTTTCTTGCTATTCTTTTGCTTTATCTAATTTAAAGCTTTTTAAATTTTTATTTTGTTTTATATATAATTTTATTTTTCTTAAAATAGTTCAATTTAATTTAATTTCATTATATAAATTTAATTTTTGTATTATACTTCATTTTATTTTACTATTTTTTCCAATATTTGCTTTTTATTTTTTTATGTTTTATTTTAATTTAAGCTATTTTATTTTAATTTAGTTTTTTTATTCTATTTTATTTAATTTTTAATTTGTGTTTATTTCATTTCTTTGCTCCATTTTGATATATTTCACTTTGCTTTATTTTATTTATGGTTATTATATTTTATTTTATTGAAATTTATTCTATTTTATTTTGTTTTATTTATTTTTATTAATTTATATTCTTACATTTTTTTTAATTTAATTAAATTTATGTTACTTTATTTTAGTATATTATATTTTATGGGATTTTATTTTAATTTATTTTATTTAATTTTTATTTATTTGTTTTATATTTTTTGAACTTTATTTTTTTTAATTTAATTCATTTGTTATTTTTTTTATCTATTTATTGTTTCATTTAGATTTCTAATAATATATTTTATTTTATTTAATTTTGTTTTGTTTTATTCAATTCAAATCTAATTTAAAATTTTATTTTTTTAGTATATTTTGTTTTATTTTATTTTAATTGTTTTTATTTCGTTTAGATTTGTTTTTTTTATTATTTTATTTGATTTAAGATTTAGTTTATTTTATTTAATCTAATTTTATTTAATTTTATTTTAATTTTGTTCTGAATTCATTTTTCATTTCATTTTATTATTTTTTTTTAAATATATTTTTTTATTTAATCTATTTTTATTTAATTTAATTAAATTTTTTTTTATGTAATAAAATTTTTTGAATTTATTTAATTTAATTTAATTTAATTTAGCTTAATTTTATTTTTTGAGTTATTTTACTTTATTTTATTTTGATTTATATTATTTTATTTTATTTGATTTTATTTTATTTTGGTCTTTAACCAGACAGAAGAAATTCTTGTATTTGGAGTGCTTAATTGTTTTTCGTTTGTAAATATCTATATACACATATAAATCACGAACATATAATATGTACATAATGCGCAAATATGCATAAGAAATAGCCAAATGTTAATAATAAACGTGCTGTGCATTCAAAAATAGGATAAACCGTCTGTCTCGCTTTCGTCGCACTAAAAATAACATCCTTGAGTCAACAATGCACAACAATGCAATAAATGCGCTCGACTACTGCAGTGTCATCTTTGCTTAAAAGCGAACTGTCTCAAAATTCTGCTAGCAACACTCTACAGTGGCTGAGAGAATAGAAAACCCTCACTACACTTAGTTTTCCACATTACGGCCGCTTATTTGCCACGAAAGCGTAGCAGTCGCTCACCTCACGTCGCGTCCGCGTTGGTTAGTCATTGTTGATTGCTTTTTTATTTTATATAAAACTTCATTTGCAGCAAATGAATATGAAATGGTAAAACAGTTCAAGAGTGTTGCAGCCTTTTAGGTGCTCTAAACCCTCCACAGTATGTATGCTTGAATATGTATGTATGTACTCTTATGTATGTCATACCACACACTTGTTGTAAATTTAAGTATTTTCTACTTTAGCACGTCAGCAACAACGTTTGATAATACCTACAGAGAAGTTTAAGAGAATATTTTCACATACAAAATATTATATGTTGGTATTGTGTGTGTCCTGCTTTCTAATTTCTTTCACCACTTGAACTCATGACTGTCTGCGCACTGTATGAAATGTGAAAATTGTGTATATACATATACATATGTACGTATATATGTATGTGTATTGTTGTTTTTTCTTGCGTTAAAGTGTGTTGGTATTCTCGCTTTGTGTAAATTTTTGTTTGGCGCTTCTATAAATTTTGCGTTAATGCGCTTAATTTTATTTTAGCTTTTCTATTTTCTCCCATCATTACAGTTTTGCTGTATGAATTTAAGAGCGATGAAAGGGCGATCATACATACATATATAATTATTATACCATTCACAAACAATATTGTGCTATATTAGCTTCTATGTCAATGGATAGCGCTTTTTCACCAAATACTCTCTAAATTTCTTCGTTCTTTCGTATTAATGAGAATATTTGATTTAAAAATTAATTTATTAAAAATAAGAACCCATGTTCTCTCTCAATTAAAATTTTGGAAAACTTTTGGCCTTTATTACTTTTATTTAAATCCAAACACAAATTATCACACATCAAACATCAATCATCAATCATCAATCATCAATCATCAATCATCAATCATCAATCATCAATCATCAATCATCAATCATCAATCATCAATCATCAATCATCAATCATCAATTATCAATAATCAATCATCATTCATCAATTATCAATAATCAATTATCAATAATCAATCATCATTCATCAATCATCAATCACCAATCATCAATCATCAATCATCAATCATCAATCATCAATCATCAATCATCAATCATCAATCATCAATCATCAATCATCAATCATCAATCATCAATCATCAATCATCAATCATCAATCATCAATCATCAATCATCAATCATCAATCATCAATCATCAATCATCAATCATCAATCATCAATCATCAATCATCAATCATCAATCATCAATCATCAATCATCAATCATCAATCATCAATCATCAATCATCAATCATCAATCATCAATCATCAATCATCAATCATCAATCATCAATCATCAATCATCAATCATCAATCATCAATCATCAATCATCAATCAATCATCAAATATCGAATACCGAATACCTGACTTTTCACTCTCTATCAAACGCTATGAGAGGTATAATCACTTCGCTGTCCGCATCTGATTTTGTGCACTTGTTCCTGTTTGGTCTTTGTAAAATTAGAAAATTAATTTTATTTTCATACACTTAGTTATGCAAATAGATATACATACATATACCGTCACTTGCGTTGTACGCAATGGCCAGCTATTGACGTACTCTGCACCTTCCTTCAATGACGTCACTATACATTTTTATACATAGCGTAGCGTATTTTCCTACATACTTCCCTCGACCATCATTTTCCACGCCAACCGCCACCTGCCACCTTTGCTTCAGCCAAGTATTTTTTAAACGGTGACCCACCCAATTTGGTCACAATTTTATTGGTAGACTTTGAAGTGTCACATACTTTGCAACTCGCCGCGGCATTGTGTACTTATCTCAATAAATATATGTAGGTATATGTATACACAATATTTTTAAACGTAACGTAAATTTATATATGTATGTGAAACGTGAAAATGTCAATAATTTGCATAAATATTTGCAAGCGCGACATGGAATTTAAAAGCGAGCAAATAATTTGACTCAAGAAAAAGTTGTAAGGTTTAAAAAGTAAAAAGAAAAGAAAAAAACAACAAAAAGCGAAATACCTGAAAAGGTTGATTCAGCCGCCATTTTATTGCACTTTTTCGTCTTAAGCTCTATGTGTGAGTGATTTTCCGAGTTGGCAGGCTATTTCAGCAATTGTAGGAAAGTAGGTTATGGCTGACCAGTGTAACCTTTGTCAATGTTTATGACATGAGTTTATTTTTAAAATGAAGGCTACTGCTTTTGGTGGACTTGGGGTGAGGAAAATAAATTTGAAAAGTTGCCGAACAAAGGTTGCCAAAAAAGTTTGCGAAAGCTATTTATTTGAATGAAAAATAACCACAAAAAAAAAAAGCTATTGTTATCTAAAAAAAATAAATTAGGATTTGTCATAGAAATACTTCATGGTTGACTCAGAGAATTAATTCCTTGAACTCGTTGATATGGTATAGTTAAGTTGCCGATGGGCAAATTTCGTGATCAAATTCCTATTCAGACAAGTAATTACTAGCAGTCATAACCTCACGTAGATCTTCACTGATGATCCAAATGGCCTCCACCAACTTCTGAATTCAATGTATTGGTTAGCGCTCCGGGCTACATCAATTTACTTCCCAAGGTGCCGAGAAAATGTAAAGGAAGTACCTTAAGGTTTAAACCTTTCCTTCCTCCTCCGACGAAGGAAAATCCTAGAAAAAAATATCAAACAATCGCTTAAGCTGTTCTTAGGTTATATAATGTATGTATATGGTATCTATATTTTATTAATAAAGTTACTTTAGCTTTCATTTCTCTTCTTTTGGAGATCAATTTAAAATCTTCTCTGAGACAGCATTCACTATTATGTCTGCCATGTACTTAAAAAGCTTCTTGTTTAATTGTTCATCATGCTAGTCGTAGTAAAGCCAACGTAATCCTTTTAACTCTGTTTTTCTTCTTATCCCTTATATGCTGGATGTTAAGTGGAATAAAGCAAACGCACTTTAGCAGAAGTATTCACTTTTATGCAATTCTTTCAGAGAAATTATCACATTTACAAACATACAAAAGCACACTCGTAAAGGGTTATCCAATTCATGGTTTGAAAAACAAAAAGATTCGCCAAAGACGCGAATGCGTCACTTTCTCGACCTTTTCCAGAGCTGGGACATTCCTTCATCCATATAAAGTCCAACTCACACAACATATGAAGCCAGCGGACTATTCGCAAGACCTTACATAGGTACATTAATTGGATGCTTGAACAAAAATCAGTGGACGGCGATTTTTTGAAAACAAATTTCTTCTCAAGTAAGCAAAATTGTCACATTTGTGGCTCCGAGAGCGTTCATAATATTGGAAAGAGGTCATTATACCAAAAAAAAAAAAAAAAAAAAAAAAAACACTTACTACTGGTGCGGCCTTTGGTTCGGAGCTTTGGTTGGACCTTACTTCTTACATAATTTGTAAACCAACATTCGTCAAGTTGGAGCTTAGATACCGCCCAATATATGCCAAAGAGAGGTCAAAAACTACCTTAAATGGTTGCCAGGTTAAAGCTTCATAGTAATAGCTTTACAAATATAACGGGAGATCCAAGTAGGGGTACATTTTTCAATAGGCTTTTTTGGCCTAATCACGTGTGAGTCAAGTCAAACTATTGTTCAGTATTGTTCGGCATTTCATCATGGAAAGACTTATATCTGAACAACGTTTTACAAATCGTTCAACTTTATTAAGAAAACCCACGTCGTGTGAGGAATGTGTTTCGAGCGCTTCGTTCAACTTATGGTCAACATAATTAGCCTACTGAGCGTACTATTCGCAACACCATCACCTATCCTGAGACCCAGCATTCATTATTGAATAAAATTCGACCGAATAGACCACGTCCAGCACGTGAAGAACATGTAGAGTGTACACGAAGACCGTCGATTCGGCGTCATTCGGACCAACTCGGACTGACGTATGGAACGATTTGGCGAATTTTGCGTCGGGATCTTAAATTGAAAGTATACAAAATACAGCTTGTGGAGGAACTGAAACCATTCGACCTTCCCAAGCGACATCGCTTTACTCTATGGGTTCTTGAAAAGTATTCGATGTTTTCGATCCAAATTTGGTTCATAGAAGAGACCAATTTCAGGCTCAATGGGCATGAAAAATGAGCGATTTGGTGTGCTTTGTGGGCCAGTGGAATCATTGGTCCGTATTTCTTCAAAAATAATCGTCAATGGCGACCGTTATTGCGCCATGATAACGGTCTATTTGATGGCTGAAATTGAAGCTCATGATCACGGCGCCATTTGGTTTCAACAAGACGGCGCCACTTCCTACACATCGGATTTAATGAGACAACACTGCGGTGAGCAAATAATTTCACATTTTGGGCTGGTCGATTGGCCACCAAGATCATGTGATATCACACCGTTAGAATTTTCCTGTGGGGAAAATGGATCACCCTTTAGTGCAATTTAATTGCGTTTATTTTCGAAAATGGGTAACCCTATATTTTACACTATTAATTGGTTGCCGCATTGATTAAAGTGCGCAACATTTCATTTCACATTTTTAATTTTAAGGGAAATGAGAGTGAAGCAATTTATACTATTTTTTCACTCTTAAGCATTTGGAATTTTTAAATACACTTTTTTATTTTCCCATCATTACCTTAACGTATCCAATTCATGTATTATTCTGAATGTCTGCGAGTGTGTAAATGGAAAAGTGTTATTTTTATTATTACTATAATAATGCCGAGTTGCGTGCTTTCAATTAATTTCTTTCTTTTTTTTTTGCTAGTATTCACTTTTTATGATTGTATATGTCGTTGGGGTTTTTTTGCTATTCCATTATTTATGGCGTGGCGGCGCGTCGACTGCTTGAATGTACACACAATACACAATACATACGGTTAGCGCCCAACGCCGTTTTTAACAGTAATGTTTTTTTTTTGTACTCATTTCGTCTTGTTTTTGTTGCTATCGTTATTTGGCCACTACAGCTGATAACAATTGTTTACTTTCTACATATTAATGTTTGTGTATACATTATATTATTATTATTTTTTTTTTTTCTTTGCCCACAATATAAATTAATGCTCACTCAGCAGCGAGTAGAGGCTACTTTAGATACTTTGGCACCACTTCAGAAGGGGTACTTGTTAAGCGCGCTGTATAATGTAGTAATAGAGCAATATTTTTTTGCTCCATATTTGTTGACTATTTTTCGCTTTTTGTTTAATTTTAGCTGTTGTCATAATTTATGATCATAAAAGTGTGTCACTTGAGTGTATTTAAGTAGCAAAATATATGAATGTGCGAATGAGGGTCTCATTAATTGTTCTTTGGTCTCCATAAATTTTGTATTTTTGTATGTAAATATTTTATTTTTATATGTCTGTTTGTATGTACACAATTTAATTTATTATTATACTCGATTACAATATTTTGCTTTCACTTTGTGAATTACGCTGTTGATGCTTAAGATAAATTTAATTACTTTAATATAGCATCGTTATATTATTTATATTTAATTGTTGATAACTTGAAGCTTTTTAAATTTTTTCATTACCTTTAATTTTCAATATTTAACTATTGTTACCTCGTTAAAATTTAGCAGATTTATATTTTCTTCCTAAGGGGAGTTTTAAGTCAATTATAAGCAATATCTAAGTAATATATAAGAAATCCACTTTCCTGATGCATCTTAACCAGGACAGCGGAGCCAATAAAGAAGGCAGTAGCACCTACAATACATACATGTCATATCATATCACATATAACAATTACGAAATTTGTCTATTAAAATCCTACAAAAGCAGAGGACCAGCCGATATTGCTCTTTAATTTTAATTTTAATTTTAATTTTAATTTTAATTTTAATTTTAATTTTAATTTTAATTTTAATTTTAATTTTAATTTTAATTTTAATTTTAATTTTAATTTTAATTTTAATTTTAATTTTCAATTTTAATTTTCAATTTTAATTTTAATTTTAATTTTAATTTTAATTTTCAATTTTAATTTTAATTTTAATTTTAATTTTAATTTTAATTTTAATTTTAATTTTAATTTTAATTTTAATTTTAATTTTAATTTTAATTTTAATTTTAATTTTAATTTTAATTTTAATTTTAATTTTAATTTTAATTTTAATTTTAATTTTAATTTTAATTTTAATTTTAATTTTAATTTTAATTTTAATTTTAATTTTAATTTTAATTTTAATTTTAATTTTAATTTTAATTTTAATTTTAATTTTAATTTTAATTTTAATTTTAATTTTAATTTTAATTTTAATTTTAATTTTAATTTTAATTTTAATTTTAATTTTAATTTTAATTTTAATTTTAATTTTAATTTTAATTTTAATTTTAATTTTAATTTTAATTTTAATTTTAATTTTAATTTTAATTTTAATTTTAATTTTAATTTTAATTTTAATTTTAATTTTAATTTTAATTTTAATTTTAATTTTAATTTTAATTTTAATTTTAATTTTAATTTTAATTTTAATTTTAATTTTAATTTTAATTTTAATTTTAATTTTAATTTTAATTTTAATTTTAATTTTAATTTTAATTTTAATTTTAATTTTAATTTTAATTTTAATTTTAATTTTAATTTTAATTTTAATTTTAATTTTAATTTTAATTTTAATTTTAATTTTAATTTTAATTTTAATTTTAATTTTAATTTTAATTTTAATTTTAATTTTAATTTTAATTTTAATTTTAATTTTAATTTTAATTTTAATTTTAATTTTAATTTTAATTTTAATTTTAATTTTAATTTTAATTTTAATTTTAATTTTAATTTTAATTTTAATTTTAATTTTAATTTTAATTTTAATTTTAATTTTAATTTTAATTTTAATTTTAATTTTAATTTTAATTTTAATTTTAATTTTAATTTTAATTTTAATTTTAATTTTAATGTTAATTTCAATTTTAATTTTAATTTTAATTTTTTTCAAATCAATTTTAAGCAGCGTTTTCTTCAAAGCTATTTTCTATGAGATTTCTGACATTAATTTAAAGTTTGGATATTTGTAGACACATAATGATATATATATGTAGATATTTCTTATGTCAGTTTCATCCATTAGTTCCCAAATTACATTAAAAAGCCAACGCCCAAAATGTGTGCACTGAATATTCTCAATAGATAATTGCAGAGGTAATGTGATAGCTGTACCCAATAATCAGCAAGTTGTAATAATATAGTATATGTAAGTATGTGCTATACCATATACTACTCTTAATGTTCGCATGTAAATCTATATACATACATATGTATGTAATTGTGTGTGTGTGTGTCTGAACGCCGAAAAAGTTATGCCATTCAAATTTTGTTGAAATTGCGAAAACGCGTAAATGCTGCCAATTTTGACAAAAACACGAAAAAGTCAAGCCAAAGACGTAACTGTACATACATACATACGTATATATCTTTGCTTGCGTTTGTACTGCTGCTCAAGCAAGTTGTTGAAAACATTTTAAATTAAAATAATTTAATTTGAAATTGCTTGACTACCATCCGGCGGCGGTTGCTATATACGCGTTTACTTGTACAGAAATACATTGTTACATACATACATATTTATATGAGTAACTAGAATATCGTCTTCTTCGCCAAAATTGTTATTTGCGCTCGTAGAATTTTTAATGAGACTCATTTTAAAATATACAAAAGAAGACTACCTGCTCAAAAGCAGCAATACAGCTAACATGGATACATACATACATACATAGCTAGTTGCATAGACTTTATATTGGCATGCAGACGTCAAAGTGAAAATAAATTGTGTTATGAGCATATTTTGAGGCGCACGAAAATAGCATTAAGTGTGTGATAAATTGATTTTGTGCTGTTAAATGACAATGCCCGAGTTGAGTAAATGGGCAAGGCGAAATCAGTGTTATTTCATCTTCAATAAACGCAAAATATATTTGTAATAGACTTTTCGCTTGAGCAGGTACATTAATTATATGTAATTGCCTTGTAGGAATATATAATTAAATGAATAAAATTGTATTTTAATATTGTCAACATCATTTCCGCCATGAGAAGTTTTGGTTGGACTTCTAGGCGTGAGCAGAGATTTCTGTGTGAATGTAGGTAAATATGTATGCCACTATATAATAAATGCTAGAATTGATTGTCATAATTTACTTTTTAATCTTTTTTAAAATGATTGTAATAAGTAAAAATACCTAAATATAAAGATCCTTTTTAACTACGCTCCGTTGGTGGTAGAGTGCTCTTCGTTTTTTTTTTTGCTATGAAATTTATACAAAGAAAACGTAGTAAAATATCAATATTTGAAAGCGCTAACTGTATGCCAACACTGGCTTTAGGGTCGCAATATAGAGGAGAACTTTGCTGTTCAGACTGAGCCCAGATTTTTTGCTTAAAAGCCATTGCGAACTCATTAATTTAAGCTTCAGCTGCATATTTTTAGTGGAATTTTCTTTCGTAGTGCTCTTTTCCTGTCGATCATATGAACTGCTTTAGTTTCGTTCCACTTTGCATGCCCACTTCTTTAGGGTTGGTGCTCAGTTTGCTTTTCGTAAGTAAAAAATTAAAAGAACAATATATGTACCAGATTCGTGACGTGCAATCATTTTGCTTCTCTATGAAAAGAGTAATATTCATTGACGATATTTCCTGTCTTTAAGTTTGCACACATATAACTAAATACCTATTTATGTACGTGGTTTTGTTATGCACAGTATGTCGTGACGTTTAAAACGCAGTTAGCAATTCTATACGGCAATTATGGCAGAGTTTATAGTTTTCGCACGACAACAATGACGTCATAGCAACAGCAAGCAAAATATTGAAAAAAACTAATGTGAAATATACATTAAGGCAACTAAAAGTGATACTATAAATAGAGTATAAAAATAATAGTACAGATGAACTAAACTGCAACTATGAAATTACCGTCAGCAACAATAGCATGCACTCACGAGTATCCAATCCATGTATCGTATATACTTAAAATATTAATATCAAACAAACTAACAATAATAGTAATAGTAATAAAAAGGAAACGCTAACTACCGTAATCAAAAGAGCATATAGAAAGAATAACAACTGGTATACACCAACTTGCAAATTTTTATGCATTTTACGTCAACTTGAAACACGAATGTTAGCTAAAAAAACTCATAAAGAAAAGTATATATAAAAAAAAAATAAAATAAAATAAAAAACTTTAAAATAACTAAAATAAAATATTATAAAATTAAATATAATAAAGAATTTTAAATAACATAAAATTAAATATAAACATAAAATAAAATAATATGAAATAAAATAAAATCAAATAAAATAAAATAAAATAATATAAAGTAAAATAAAATAACATAAAATAAAATTAAAATAAAATAAAATAAAATAATATAAAATAAAATAAAATAAAATAAAATAAAATAAAATAAAATAAAATAAAATAAAATAAAATAAAATAAAATAAAATAAAATAAAATTAAATAAAATAAAATAAAATAAAATAAAATAAGATAAAATAAAATAAAATAAAATTAAATAAAATAATATAACATAAAATAAAATAAAATAAAATAAAATGAAATAAAATGAAATTAAATGAAATAAAATAAAATAAAATAAAATAAAATAAAATAAAATAAAATAAAATAAAATAAAATAAAATAAAATAAAATTAAATAAAATAAAATAAAATAAATAAAATAAAATAAAATAAAATAAAATAAAATAAAAAAAAAAAATAAAATAAAATAAAATAAATAAAATAAAATAAAATAAAATAAAATAAAATAAAAAAAAAAAATAAAATAAAATAAAATAAAATAAAATAAAATAATATAACATAAAATAAAATAAAATAAAATAAAATAAAATAAAATAAAATAAAATAAAATAAAATAAAATAAAATAATATAAAATGAAATAAAATAAAATAAAATTAAATAAAATAAAATAAAATAAAATAAATTAAAATAAAATAAAATAAAATAAAATAAAATAAAATAAAATAAAATAAAATAAAATTAAATAAAATTAAATAAAATAAAATAAAATAAATAAAATAAAATAAAATAAAATAAAATAAAATAAAAAAAAAAAAATAAAATAAAATAAAATAAAATAAAATAAAATAAAATAAAATAAAATAAAATAAAATAAAATAAAATAAAATAAAATAAAATAAAACAAAATTAATTAAAATAAAAGAAATAAAAAATTAACTAAAATAAAAAAATATAAAATAAAACTAATAAAATTAAACAAAATAAAACAAAATAATAAAAAAAGAAATTAAAAAAAAAAATTAAATGAACATGTAGTAATAACAGTGTTGCTGTATTGTAAATAACCGATTCACAAAGGAATAAAATAAATAGTATTTTAGCGTGACAACATTGTAAGAGAAGTTTAATTTATTAAGCAATTATTTTATAGTCGAGTGAGTAAAACATATTGCAATTGCGCTTTTGAGCAAGCTGTAGACGCTAATCTTTTGCATATTGGTATGTATATTATTTTTATAATTTTTAATAAGTATCTTCTATTGTTGCAACTATATCTAGATAAATGTGAAACCGCATAATTATTATTTTTTAATGAGTGTTAAGTATTTTAATAATTAGCAAACGCTTTGTGGTGTATTTAAGACAATTTTTGCCGAAATGATTTTTTTTTAATTATTTTTCAAAGATATTTTATTTAAAAAATGCAAAGCTTTATTACTATTAATGGTTCAAAAAAGACAGCTTTAAGAAGAGTTGTGAAATACCATCATGAAAATAAAAATTTATTTGACTTTGTACAAATTCTAGAATAGAGTAAAGAAATAGTCCGCTTTCATTGAGAGGTGTTTAAGCCATTTTCACTTTCATTACTGCTTTTGTGCTTCGCTACACTCTCTTTATTCGGACTTAATCAATGTACTTTATTTACATGATTACATGATTTAGATATGTTTCATATATTTATGACTTCAAGCATACAGTAACAAAAAATGTTTTATATATTTTTATGATTAGTGCTTTGATGGTTGACAGCCAAAGTCAATTCGCTATCATAAATACTGAACGTTTCATTGCCTTTTTGTTACGATGACTAATAGCGGAGAATTTATACTAAAATTATCAACATTTTTTATACAATTTTATGTATACGTGTATGTATAGTTTTATTATTGGAATATCTATTGAATATCTAGAATTTTTGTACGAGAGGGGAGAATAAAAATTTCGTTTCTAATATTATTTAATGAGAAAAGCCAGAACACTCGATAAGTCAACCCTAAAGAATTTTTATGTTAATACTGAAATGTGGGAGACTTTTGATAGAAACACGTAAGCATAATCTGATAAAAGCAACTACTTTTGAGGATAAATAAATCCAATAATTTTTATTTTTGGGTATTTTCCAACAAATTTTTTTATGCATAAAAAGCTTCAGCAAATATAATATTGTACGTTTCCACAATTAAATTCTTTTTCACTACCAGAATTCATTACATTCTTCGTGCATTTTTGTGTACTGATAAAAAATCTTTGATAATGAAAGAGCGACTACTGATAGCAATTCAATATTAAAAAAGATATCATTTCAAAGATAACTTTTTATCTTTTTATAATGGCGCAACAACATGCCAAAAAAAACTCTTTTTTCATATCAGAAGCACTACTGTTTTTTTTTAATGTTTTCTCTTGCTTTATGACAAGAAAATCATAATATTTACCTAAATAAATATTTTACATATATATATGTATATATAAATTATAAAAATATATATATAATTGGCACTTTGTAACCGTTAAAGCGATTTTCAGCCGATCTCCTCCTCCAATTTGTAGTTTTTTTGTTTGGGGAAACCAAAATTCTATAAAATTTGAAGGCGCCATTGAATTTCTTTTGATTTTACATATCAATTCAAAGTGTAGAGTAATTTTTTCACACGTTTCAGATTTTTCTTTTCTCTATGACGTCTTGCTCACGTTTCACTCGAGTGTGCATAAATGTACTTGTGTACAAAAAGAAAGAAAAAACAAAAATCAATTTAATTTTTATTATCATAATTGCATATTTGTTTGTGTATTCTTGCTCTTGTAACTATCACTTTCAAGTGTCACTTTTAATTAATGCGCGACATTGAAAAATTGATAAGAAAATAAAATATAATTATTTTTTATTTATTTATATAGACAAACAGAAATAGCATTTATATCTTTATGCCTGTTTGTATATAAATACCTATACATAGGTATATATGAATGCAATAAATAGTCGTTTGTACATATTTGTGTTGCAACGCTTAATTAACTCGATCGCGCCCGCTCCCTTCAACAATTCATTCATAATCGTACATATACAATATGTACAATACATACTCGTACATAGGTATCTATCTTTTTTTATGCACATACCATAGACGTATGCGTGCTACCATTTTAGATGTGTTTGTATATATGTGTGTATAAATTAAATTGTTTACTTTGAGTGTTTACATTTCAATGAATTCAGTTTGCTAATGAAAATATTGCCTTATTGCAAAAGAGTAAACAAACAATTTGTTCGTTAAGTCAAAGTTAATCAATTACTTGGTAATTTAGGATTTGTGAATGGGTGAATAAGTTGCTGGGAGTAAGCTTTATAAATTTATTTGTAAATACGAGAGAAATTATATTGGTATAAATAGATAAATACAAGTATATAGGCTAACAAAATAATATGATGGCAAAACAGAAATCTAATTAGACCCTTCGAGCACAATAAGCTAATTTTTGTTTAATCTTTACACATATAAATAATATATTAGCTCAAGTAAAAAGTTCGTTCGATTTTTATCTAAGAGATGACGTTATTGTCGCATCGTGTCATACTATACGACGCTGAAAACGTGTTTATCACTGTCTTTGACAGTTTTTCAATTGATTGACTCAGTACGTTGTGAGCGCTCGTCAAAGATGAACACCAGCAAGGAGAAAATTCGCTAAATTTTACAATTTTTCTTCGATCAAGGCGAAAAAGCAGCCAAAGCGTCTGAAAAAATTAATTTAGATACTGCAAACGAACGTGTAGTAGAAAAGTGGTTTGCTAGGCTCCGTTCCGGTAATTTCGATGTCAAAGATGCACCACGCGTCGTGAGGCCTGTCGTCGAAAATTGCGATAAAATCATGGAAATAGTGGAAACAGACCGTCACGTGAGCACTTATTTAATTGCTGAGGAATAAAGATAAGCCAGAAAACCGTCTGGAACCTATGCAAATGCAAACTTGGATTCAAAAAGAAGCTCGATGTTTGGGTGCCACACGAACTAAGGCAAAAAAACATGATGGACCGAATTACCATCTGCGAATCGCTGCTGAATCACAACAAAATCGACCCATTTCTAAAGCGTTTGGTGACTGGCGATGAAAAGTGGATCACTTACAACAACGTCAAGCGAAATCGGTCGTGGTCGATACACGGTGAGCCGGCGGAAACGGTGGCCAAGCCAGGATTGACGGTCAGGAAGGTTTTGCTGTGTGTTTGTTGGGATTGGCAAGGAATCATCTACTACGAGCTGCTCTCCTATGGCCAAACTGCTAACAACTGAACCGCTTGAAGGCAGCACTCACCTAGAAGAAACCATATTTGATCAACAGAGGCCGAATTGTGTTACATCAGGACAACGCCAGGCTACACACGTCTTTGGTGACACGCCAGAAGCTCTAGGAGCTAGAATGGGAGGTAGTAATGCACCCAATTTATAGTCCGGACCTGGCAACAAGTGATTACCATCTTTTCCTGTCCATGGCAAACGCGCTTAATGGTGAGAAGTTGGACTCAAGAGAGGCCTGTGGAAATTGGCTCTCCGAGTTTTTTGCCAAAAGGGACGCAGCCTTCTACGAGAGTGGTATAATGAAGTTGGCATAGTTCGCATATTTGACTTAAATCGGACAAATGTACACAAAGTTATCATATTTTGAAAAATCAATAAAAAACCGAACGAACCAATTACTTGAGCTAATATTTTAATTTCAGTTTATTTAATACTATTACATTTTATTCCGTTTAATTTAATTTAAGTTAAAATTATTTTTAATTTATTTAACTTTATTTTTTGTTTTAATTTAAATTTTTTATATAATTTTAATTATATTTTTCTTTATATTTATTTATTTGATTTTATTATATTCTATTTTATTTCATTCCATTTTATTACATTTTATTTTTTTATTATAATTTATTTTATTTGGTTTTATTATAATTTCGTTTTATTTTATTTTGTTTTATTTTATTGTGTATTATTTTATTTTATTTTATTTTATTTTATTTTATTTTATTTTATTTTATTTTATTTTAATTTTTTTTAAATTTATTTTATTTCATTTAATTTAATTTAATTTAATTTTTTTGTATTTTATTTTATTTTGTTTTATTTTATTGTGTATTATTTTATTTTATTTCATTTTAATTTATTTATTATATTTTATTTTATTTTATTTTACATTATTTTATTTTATTTTATTTTATTTTATTTTATTTTATTTTATTTTATTTTATTTTATTTTATTTTATTTTATTTTATTTTATTTTATTTTATTTTATTTTATTTTATTTTATTTTATTTTATTTTATTTTATTTTATTTTATTTTATTTTATTTTATTTTATTTTATTTTATTTTATTTTATTTTATTTTATTTTATTTTATTTTATTTTATTTTATTTTATTTTATTTTATGTTATTTTATTTTATTTTACTTCATTTTAATTTTTTTAGATATATTTTATTTTAATTTATTTTATTTTATCTCATTTTTTTTATTTTATATTATTTTACTTAAATTCATTTAATTTTATTGAAGTTAATTTTAATCGATTTTATTTCATTTAAGTTAATATAATTGAATTTATTTTTTATATTTGTTTTTGTATATCAAAATATTTGTTTCGCCAAAAGCAAAATGCCTTTAATGCCTGTAAGGCTCATTGACTTACAACAAATACAGGCTACAAACACAAGTAATTTATTTTATTTTATTTTAAATACCATAATTTTATATAACTTTTTATTTTTTTTTATTTTTTTTAAATTTCATTCTGATTAACCTACTTTTGTTTTGTTGGTTTCTTTCGTTTTATTCTCTTTTTAATTATTTCATTCTCCAATTTTTGACATTTCAGTGGACAGTGCATTAGTCGGAAATATATTCGCTTTCTATTTTACCTTGGCCTATAACAGCCAACCAAAAGTTTAGCAATGGTAACTTGCTCGAATTTTTAAAATATTCCCAACTCCACTTGTTAGCGCCGTAAAAGAGACAGCGATGCTTAACTTTATATTTCGCTCAATGGGCGTGATAACAACAACATCTTGTATTCATTGATTCACACAAAATGATCGAGAAGCTTGTTGACTCCAAAGTTGGCTGACGGAAATCTTAATTTATTTTCATTTATTTATGAAACTCTTTAACTTGTCTACCAATCACCGACCACTTTGCCTTTCAGCTGGAGCTGCCGCCGATTCAACTGTCATTTACACTCACCATGCCACAGTTCGTTTAGCCCCGAGCAGCAGACAACAGTCAGCTACCAGGCCATCTGGCCATCAAGGTGACAGTTTGTATTGTGCAGCTGTTTCTAGCTTCTTAACTCAGCCGTCTCGTTTTCATCACAACAGCATATTCCCGACATATCCGTATATTAACCGCCAATCGTGCGCGTAACCATCACCCGAGGAGAGGGAGCAGTAAACAACAGTACTTGAAGTGTCGAGCAATATTGTGATACTGCCTACATTCTCCCCACAGTTACCCGGGATCCTTCGCTCGGCGCACAAGTCTACTTACTTCAATCTTAGTTGCGGTTGGGCAGCATGGCCAAAGTTTGCTCTGTTTGTTTTGTTGTACTCATACAAACACTGCCGTAGTGTAGTGTAGTGTAGTGTAGCCGAAGGCGTTGCATTTGTAAGCGTTGGTGGGCGTGCTGCGGCTACGATAGTTGGTTGGAAGGATATTGCTGCAACAATTACAGAAACAAACAGAACTACAGGCGTAAGTTGCGGCATTGTAGGGAGAATGTGAATGGCAAGTGTTGAATTTCACTTTTACATTCTCCTCCAGTGAATTGGTGTACTATGGAGTGTGGGTTGAGACGAATTTTTGGCTGCCACGTTGGCAGTTAAAAAAGTTACATAGAAGACTTGGTCGAGGAATCGAAACCTACTGTTTGTTAGGAGATTAAGCTGCGTTTAGCGCGCGGTTAGCGAGTGAAGAGATATGAGAAGGCATCTACATGTGTAAAAATCTATTAAAAAAGGATTGAAAGCTCTGTAGTTGAACAGGTGGAAGTATTTGCTCACTCGCGATCATCACAAAATCATTTATTTGCGTGAACCGAAAGCTGAGAAGAGTCGTTTCCGCCAACATTAAAGTCTCTTAACTCGTTCACGGTAAACCTTTAATTTGTGCTTAATCTCGCAGATATCTTAAGAATATGTCTGACTGGGAAAGACATTCATTGGTTGATCGTTCATTGGTCACAAACACATAGAAAGAGATTATAGGGCAAAAAAACTTTGCTAGGCAAGATAAGAACGCATTCGAAATCATGCAAATGCGTGTAAAAAATCTTTTTCCCCCAAAGTTGAGGTAAATTTGGATGAAATAAAACCAGCAGACAGAGGCCTTATGACTTCTAGGCTCCAAAAATTTTATTTTTTAACTAATAAGATTCCGAAGGACTTTATAAGACGGTGAAATGAAAAGCTAAGGGCATGAAGATGCTGCTAAAGCCTTAGAAACAATAAAAATCCTACACTCCATCAAGCAAAACTAAACCAACTTTTAATTTTCATACGCAGAAACCAAAAAAAAAAAAAAAAGCCCAAGGCGATCGACCCATATAGTGAGGATAATATATCAATCTTTTCTTCAATGAGTCTATGTTCCCAAATGTCGACAGCAACTTGTAACTTTTGCATCATTTTCTACATTCGTTGTACTCTGCCCTAAGCCATTTTAACTGTCAGCAGTTTGGCTGTCGCTGATATGATTTATACAACTCTCAAGACCTTGGTCTGATGATACTGGAGCTTAGCTTTTTTTTGCCTTTTCGGTAAGTCAATTAATCTCTATTTTTTGTTTCCATGGGTATGCGTTGTGGTATCTACCAGGTGTGTTTGTTGAAGGTTGCCGGTTTTACTAGCATGTACCTATGTAATTCTTTTCTATTGACATTAACCTACAAAAATACGCAAGTCACATTCCGCCAAAATAATAGCGTCATATTTGTTTACCTCAGTGAATATGTCGAGTTTCGTTCCAAGTAAATGGCATTTGCGGCATTCGTTGCTTTTCTTATTTCATCAAAAGAAAAAAGCAGCTGAAGCTCACCGGTTGCTGGTAGAAACGTATG
The DNA here is from genome assembly GCA_037013455.1 of Ceratitis rosa. Taxonomy (NCBI): domain Eukaryota; kingdom Metazoa; phylum Arthropoda; class Insecta; order Diptera; family Tephritidae; genus Ceratitis; species Ceratitis rosa. The sequence continues at coordinate 15,944,403 of JAWMAG010000008.1, read as the reverse complement.
GTGAACATGCTCCAGTGATTAGAACATGTGAGACTTGGTTTCGTCAATTTAAAAGTGGAGATTTCGATTTGACAGACAATGAACATCCTGGTGCAGCGAAAAAGTTCGAAGACGAGGAATTGCATGTTGATCCAACCCAATCGCAACAAAAATTAGCAGAAACACTACACGTGGCTTGCGGAGCAATTTGCCAACGCTTAAAAGCCATGGGAAAGATCCAGAAGTATGGAAAATGGGCGCCACACCAGCTGAACCAGCTGAACGATAGACAAATGGAAAATCGAAAAACCGTTTGTGAAATGCTGCTTCAACGATTCGAAAGGAAATCTTTTCTGCACCGAATTGTCTAGGGGGACGAAAAATGGATGTATTTTGAGAACCCGAACATGGCAAAGTTATCTTGCAACATGACAACGCGCAGTCTTATACCGTCCGACTGTCACCTTTTCGCATCGGTGGGACACTCCTTTGCAGAGCAGTGCTTCGCTAATTTTGAAGAAGTCGAAAAATGGCTTGTCGAATGGTTTGCCTCGAAAGAGAATAAGTTTTTTTGGAATGGTATCTCTAATTTGCCTGAGAGATGGGCGAAATGTGTAGAAACCAATGGTCAATACTTTGAATAAAAAAATGTTGAGATTCCTCTGAAAATTAAGAGTTTTCTTTATCGAAAAAACCGGCAAATTTCAACTAACACACCTGGTAATTTAAATGAACATTTCTTGTCTCAGCTTAATGGCTTCCGCTCTGCTAATTTAGTGTAATCGAAATGATCTGGATTTCTATATATTCTTCCCTGTTGTAGCTTCTGGCTACAAAGGTTTTTAAATTCAAGGTTTGAAGTTCAATTTCTACATCTCAAGTTCAGGTTGTTTTTAGAAAAATACTTAACAAGCTTTGTTCTTCGAGAATAATTTTTTTCAGGTTCGGATCTCTTTTTATTTACTGGCAGGGACACCGAAATTATAGCCGAGTTATAAACCAGTGTGTAATTTTTCTTATTTGGTGTCAATAGGAAATACCAATTAATGCCGGGCATTTCTCCGCATGGTCTTTCCTCCTCTACTTCCAGCAGCGGGTACCGCATCAAAAACTTTATAGGCTGGAGTTTTCTTATCCCTTGGAACCATATGACCTAGGCAGCGTAACTACTGTCACTTGAATCGTTGAATTGTGTCAATATCATTGTAGATATCTTCGGTATGGCTCATCGTTCCATTGGCTGTGGGACCATACGAAAAACCGTTCTCTCGGAAACGCCTAACGTCGACTCATCAGACAGGAATCACCTGTGACTTGTGGAGGGTGGACATGACTTTTCATTTATCTATTCAGTCCAAAGCAAAACCTTTTGGCCAGAGTGACTCTGTGTTGGATCTAGAGATTAGGAACTTGTTCTTGAATTTGTCTAGCCAAAGTCAGCGCCAGTATGATGGAGTCACTTTCCCAATTTTCTGCAGATTTGACAAAAGTTCCGCGCCAATTGAAACTGTAAGGAACAAAAATGATAGTATACTCGTATGACCTATGCCGAGCAGATAAGTAAAAGGCCTCCATATTTCAAATCCAAATATCTGGTTCAACACAACTTGCTCGAAGCCGAGCCTCCACCTAGGCACATCAGGAAGGGAGTACTAGACCTAAACTGCACCATACAGCATCATGTACAACAACCGCTGGACAGGACGGCATACCGACAAGCGCTGAACGCCATTCACCAGGAGTCAGTCAACACCTTCTTATACTCCCTTCCAGTGAATGGCGTACTCGGAGATAAAGCACCACCAATTGCAGACAACGAGCTCGAGCTGCCTCGAGAGACCCGAGTGATCTTGGCACAGCTTAGATCTGGATACTGTAGTAGGTTAAACTCCTACATATCCAGACTCGACCCCAGCATACCCAACGTATGTCCTGCATGTGGAGAGTCCCCGCACGACATTAACCACCTCTTCACATGACCCCTTAAACCAACTCATCTAACCACCCTTTCCCTTTGGCCCAACCCCGTCGAAACAGCACGTTTCGTGGACCTCCCATTAGATGACCTCGGCGACTTAGATTAATGATAACTGCCCTAAGCGGGGTTAGCTAGCTGCTACAACAACAACAACAACACCTTTTTAGTGAGCTTCTTCTGTCTTTACGAGACCCACATATTTTGTTGTTAAAACGCGAATGAGCTCTTAAGAAGAAATGTCTTCGTGAGCTTTGGTGAGTTTGTTAACAGAAAATAAGTTGGAAACGACAGAAGAACGGTTCTTATCCTAACACAAATCCGTTGGGATTTCAGGATAAATTTATCTTTGCCTTAAAAAGCAGCAAAGCTATAGCAAATACAAAGTATCCCTCTTAAATGCCACCGATTTACCCGCAATCCATTTCTTTCTCACAAGAATCTACTCATACACATACACATACACATACATATGTACATAAATGTCCACCTACAGTGAGTACAATTTTTATAACTTAATTTTCGCATGCAACAAGCATTTCAACTTCATTTCACATTTATTGCATTGCATATTACATTTTGATAAATGTTCCAATAAAAAAATACACTACATATGAGTATTTATGTAATTATCAACGCAACAATGAGTAGTGAGCATCGTTATCAGCACGTAATGTCGCAACAAGCAATAAAATGACAACAAATGCAACAACAATAAAAGTAATGCATAAAAGTGGTAAAAGCAGAACAAGAAGAATAAGAAAATATAGAAGAAGAAGCAGAAGCAGAAGAGACAGATGGGGCAGACCAAACGTCACTTATTCGCTACATACAAACGTACGTACATACAAACCTACACTTATCCACTCGTTCAGCGCCACACAATATGCAATTAAATGTCTTTTGCAAATGTTTACCGCACACGCCAATTGTCAGCGTCAACATTACGTGTACACACACACACACACACACACACACACATTTGTTGTTGGCATTTTTTATTGTCAGCGTCAGTAGTTGTTTCGCGTGCGACCAGTGGAAACGTAATCACAGCATTTTAGCGCAAAGGCGAACCACGACGAGAAGGTAGGTAGAAAGAAGAGAATAATAAAAAGTGGAGCAGCGGAACGCCATTAACCAGCGCGAACGAACAATTTTGCATAAAAAAATGGCACACACACACAGCAATAATGTTGCATGCCAACATACACACATAAATACTCGTACATACCATACACCCATTCATAGGTATGTACAATGTATTTATAAATACAGACAGATGTCGTTCGTTCGTTCATTGCTTGCATTGCATTTTAATTGCAATTAATGAAGTTGTTATTGTTGTAATTCTCGCTTAAACGTTGATGATGCGAAATGTTGAGAGAATCGTGGAGTGAAAGTTTGAAAATAGCAGGTACTGTATGTCGAAGTGAAAAAAAAAATTAAAAATGAAATTATATTTTCGCTCAATAATATGGCCTTGGAAAAATTTACGAAAATCTGTTTCTTTTTAACTAAGCTCCTAACGAAGTTGTTGCACCAAGCTTGAGACACATAAAAACCGGCTCAAATAAAAAGTTTATAACTAAGTTTTTGGAGGGGGAAAGCTTCATCAGCCTGCTAAATTGAAAACCGCAGACCCAATCGATGATGAGATTAAAGACGTTCCCTAACTGAATTGTGTTGAAGCTTGAATATTAACCACTCCCTGGAAGAACAATAAAGCGGCAAGAACTGATGGCATATATCAGATTCTTTGCAAGATTTTGGTCAAATGAAGGCATGTCTGATATGCGATAATTGTCATGACAAGAATCTTCTCGATAACACATATAAAGTTCTATCAAACGTTTTTGTGAAAGACTGAAGTCCACCGTCAGCCAGCTGACCTTTCATTTTAATTTATTTTATTTGTTACTATATTTTCTCATCTAGTTGTATATTGTTTTATTTAATTTAATTTATTTTTTTTTACTTTATTTAATTTTTCTCATTATATTTAATATATTTTATTTTTTTTTAAACTATTCTTTTTTGTTTTATCATATTATGTTTTTTATATTTATGTTAAGTTATTAGCTTTTATTTTATTTTATTTGCCGTTATTTTATATAATTTTCCTTATACTATTTTCTGTTTTATGTTATTTTACTTTATTTCAATTATACAATTAAAATTTTTTTTAATCTATTCTACCTTAATTAATTTAATTTTAATTAATCCTATTTTTTTCACATTATTTTGGTTTTATTTTACTTTACTCCATTTAATTTGATTTTATTTTTATTTTTTTATTTTTGTTTTTTTATTAGTATTTTTATTTTTATTTTATTTTATTTTATTTTATTTTATTTTATTTTATTTTATTTTATTTTATTTTATTTTATTTTATTTTATTTTATTTTATTTTATTTTATTTTATTTTATTTTATTTTATTTTATTTTATTTTATTTTATTTTATTTTATTTTATTTTATTTTATTTTATTTTATTTTATTTTATTTTATTTTATTTTATTTTATTTTATTTTATTTTATTTTATTTTATTTTATTTTATTTTATTTTATTTTATTTTATTTTATTTTATTTTATTTTATTTTATTTCATTTCATTCATTTCATTTCACTTCATTTCATTTCATTTCATTTCATTTCATTTCATTTCGTTTCCTTTTATTTTATTTTATTTTATTTTATTGTATTTTATTTTATTTTATTTTATTTTATTTTATTTTATTTTATTTTATTTTATTTTATTTTATTTTATTTTATTTTATTTTATTTTATTTTATTTTTTATTTTATTTTATTTTATTTTATTTTATTTTTTTTTTATTTTATTTTATTTTATTTTATTTTATTTTATTTTATTTTATTTTATTTTATTTTATTTTATTTTATTTTATTTTATTTTATTTTATTTTATTTTATTTTATTTTATTTTATGTTAGTTTAGTTTATTTTATTTTATTTTATTTTATTTTATTTATTTTATTTTATTTTATTTTATTTTATTTTATTTTATTTTATTTTATTTTATTTTATTTTATTTTATTTTATTTTATTTTATTTTATTTTATTTTATTTTATTTTATTTTATTTTATTTTATTTTATTTTATTTTATTTTATTTTATTTTATTTTATTTTATTTTATTTTATTTTATTTTATTTTATTTTATTTTATTTTATTTTATTTTATTTTATTTTATTTTATTTTATTTTATTTTATTTTATTTTATTTTATTTTATTTTATTTTATTTTATTTTATTTAATTTAATTTAATTTAATTTAATTTAATTTAATTTAATTTAATTTAATTTAATTTAATTTAATTTAATTTAATTTAATTTAATTTAATTTAATTTAATTTAATTTAATTTAATTTAATTTAATTTAATTTAATTTAATTTAATTTAATTTAATTTAATTTAATATATTTTTGGGTTTTCATTTAAATGGAACTGTTTCAGACCATATATTTTTTTGGAAATAGTGAAAAAATTACAACAATAGCTTTGGACGGTAGAAGTTATAGCTGCTATTTCGGAAACCACCACGTTTCCTCATCAGACTTCTTTTTCCAGACACCTTTTTGTTCGAATGGAATTCGAACTTGGGATGCCCACAGCACGAGCCAATGGTAATCCCATTAAGCTACATGTGTGCCGCTTTCACATATTGTTGTTTTTCACTTTTTTCCTTTTACCTACATATCCACGATCAAGTGCTCAGATATTCTGTAGCTGTAAACTTGACGCGATGTAGTTAATTTAATTTAATTTAATTTAATTTAATTTATTTTAATTTAAATTAATTTAATTTAATTTTATTTTTTGTATTTTATTTTATTTTACTTTATTTTATTTTATTTTATTTTTTTTTTGAATTTATTTTATTTAATTTTTTTATTTCACTTTATTTTATTCTATTCCTTTTTATTTTAAACCAAGTATATTAAGTTTTTTTCCTGAGCTATATTTGATAAAGTGCCTTAAAATTAAATTCTATTGAAGGTTTAGTTTATCGCATACATAAATTTATATTGACTGCAGGTATCGTGGTTTCACTGTCGATATACATACATCGATATGAACAAATAATTAATGTGTTAATATCATACCATTTAAATGTGAATATAAATGTTTGTAACTGACAGTTTTTTTATACCAAAACTATTCTTTGTATAAATCCAACCAATATTTTTGTTTAAATTTATTTATTTATGTGCAATTATCTTTTCATTTTGAGTTGCATTGCAGTGACAGGCAGATGGCTGTGAAATTGCTTTATTGTAATAAAAAATAATTAAAATATACCTAAAAATATTGCAGTTAGTAATTGACGGTACGAAAGATTTTCCCATTTAGTATATTTGTTAAATATTTTTTGCAAATGTTTAAGCGATGTTAAATTAATTTTTCATTTGAAAATATTACAATCAAAACAAAAAAATTTATAAATTGAACTCAAAAAATTAATAATATTTTTTATTTTTATTTTTTTATATAATTTATGTTTGTAGTACATGTTAATTTATTACTCGCAACAACTCTACAAATGAAGTTCACTAAGTGACGAACTGTTAAACTAGCACTCAGCTGTCAAAGGTTAACAAATATTTGAAAACAATACAAAATACACTTTTTTAAAAATCAACAATTTTTTCTCATCAAATCTCCAACAAGTTTGTCAGAAGCAAACTCAATCACAAAAAACCATAATAATTTTCACATTTTCCGATAAAAGGAAATATGAAAAAGCGCACAGCTCTACTTTGATTGGCATTGCGTTTCGTTTTCGAAAGAAATATTTTTTTAATCCTTAATGAGTCAAATAAAATATATGATAGATATTAAACGGAAAATCTAATTGAAATCTTAGCTTATGTTATTTCCGCTTAATTTTATTATAAGTTTTTGATTTCATATTTACTATATTATATTACATTACTTTTCTTTAAAGTATTTTCATTTAGTTCGATTTATGAAAGTATGGTATGTATCAAAAAGTCTGTGAGCTTAAGCTTTTAAGCTTCTTAAGCGACACGCTTACAACATCAACACGATGCCTTGTAAGTAGGAGAATTCAACAACGCAATACAGCTAAGTGACTACTTTATTTTGTTTTAGTTTGGTTGATTTTATTTAACTCTATTTATTTTGACTCAAGTTTTAATTATTTTGCTGTATTTTTATTTATTCGTATTTTTATTAATTTTTTTTTGTATTTTCTTTTATTTTATTTTATGTATTTGATTTTATTTTGTTTTATTTTACTTTATTTTATTTTATTTTATATTATTTAATTTAATTTAATTTAATTTTTTTAATTTTACTTTATTTTTATTAATTTTATTTTTTTTTTTGTATTATTTTATTTTATTTAATTTAATTTAATTTTATTTGATTTTGTTTGTATTTTTTTAATTTTATTTCATTTTATTTATTTTATTTTTATTTTATTTTATTTTATTTTATTTTATTTTATTTTATTTTATTTTGTTTTATTTTATTTTATTTTATTTTATTTTATTTTATTTTATTTTATTTTATTTTATTTTATTTTATTTTATTTTATTTTATTTTATTTTATTTTATTTTATTTTATTTTATTTTATTTTATTTTATTTTATTTTATTTTATTTTATTTTATTTTATTTTATTTTATTTTATTTGATTTTATTTTATTTGATTTTATTTTATTTGATTTTATTTGATTTTATTTTATTTTATTTTATTTTATTTTATTTTATTTTATTTTATTTTATTTTATTTTATTTTATTTTATTTTATTTTATTTTATTTTATTTTATTTTATTTTATTTTATTTTATTTTATTTTATTTTATTTTATTTTATTTTATTTTATTTTATTTTATTTTATTTTATTTTATTTTATTTTATTTTATTTTATTTTATTTTATTTTATTTTATTTTATTTTATTTTATTTTATTTTATTTTATTTTATTTTATTTTATTTTATTTTATTTTATTTTATTTTACTTGATTTTATTTTATTTCATATTATTCATATCATTTTATTTTATATTAATATATTTAATTTTTTTATATTATTTTACTTAATATTATTTTAGGTTTACTTTTTTCCCATTCTACACTTTTCTTTTATTATGTTTAACTTATTTTACTTCGTATCAGTCAAACCAATTAATTTATTTTACATAATATCATTAAAAATAGAAGCTGTCAAAGGCTACGCAATGGCAATGAAAGTCTAAGAAAAACAAAAAGTTTAAACAAGTTATGTTTGCCGAAAGGATGGCCTTGAATTAGTCGCTGGTCATCCAGTCCAAGCGTAGCGCCGGGCAAAGCACAACTATTGTAAATCAAAGACATTACTACAATCAGTTGGAAAAAATTTACCCATTTAGAAAAAACTTTTCATTTGCTAGACAAAGTGGTAAAAGAAATAGGGAAATAGACACAAAAATCTCATTAAAGCAAAATCTATTAACTTTCCAATGAAAGTATAGAAAAGATAAATTTCGAATGAATATACATAGGTGGCAATGTGAGGAAGGGTCACAGATACGTTTGTACTTGTACTTGGATGCTTATTCAATGTTGACTAGTTACAGACACATAGGTATGTATGTGTATACAGAAGTCCATTGAGAAAAGAGAAAAGTTGAAGATGTAAACGACAGTTGATGGGATGAAGGTAAAAAGTTGCAGGCAACATGAGAACATGTTAGGGTGTGCTACCGCCAACGCACGCAGCTTTCGCCACTAGACTGAATGTGAAAGGTATGCGCATGAAGACTTTTACCATATCAATTTTGCTGCTTCTGTGAAACCTCAAATGCAATTAATCAGCTTAGTAGGTAGCACAAGAGGTCTGCCACATGGCCTCCCATTCTGTCACGACCGAGAGTTTTTTTTGTTTGCATTCAGAATTAATTTCTTATGATTTCCTTTTTTTGTCATTTATAGCAATATTATATAAACTTATGCTTATACTTCTATTAAATTATGATATTTCTCCATGAAATTTCGCAGAACTACACATTATTGTCCCACTCAAAGTATTTGTTGCTTGAGCCCTACATCACTCTCATGCTATTTGAAGAGTTTCTCTTAAATATATTATTTAGCAATTTTTATTGAATGAATCTACGAGTATAATTATGAATTTTAATGCGCCTTGTAGCAACAACATGCTCCAATAGGATAGTCGCGTTTGCATGACAACGCCGTATAATAAGTTCAGCTTTGAGGGTTATTGAGTGAGCAGTCAATTATGGTAAGAATTATTTGAAAATCATTCTACTGTTAATTTAACGACGAAATAGTCATCGCAACAAATCAGCTAAATAAGAAAAAAAAAAAAACAAATAAAAAATAAATACTTTTAGATTCTGTTCTATTTGTCGGCATAAGAAGGCATGTGAGTACGTATGCCCTTTATTTCTCTTTATATGTTTTGATACCTTTACTTTATCTATTATTGTCCAACGAGGCGCATTGAGAATTCCCCCACATCGCCATGCGCCGACCGCAGACACTTATAGCTTATACACTTCTGTGTGTGAATGACAACAACTGCGTTGCCCGGCGTTGTCGAACTTACGACTCAATGAGCAGATGTAATGAAATTCGACCTCATTGGAAAAATTTGAGCGATCGTATTTAAAAGGAACGTAAAATATAATAAAACCAAAATTCAATTAAAAAAAATAAGAAAACTAAATAAATAATAAATAAGTAAAATACAATAAAAAATAAAAAAATTTAAATATAAAAAATAAAATAAAATTAGAATTAAAAAAAAATATAACTCAAATAAAAATATAAATAAAAATATATTAGGTAAATAGCTGGCCGCAGCTGTTTCTAGTTTTCAACTACTAGTAAGTAACTTTTTCGCTGACAACTTCGATGTGGAGAGTAATCGATCTAAATATTCTCCATATTAGCTTCTAGCGAAATTGTTGGAATGCCAGATAGTGCAGCTATAGCTAACAACTAAGGAAATATTTACTTATTCAATAGTTTAACTAAGTAAATTTTATGTTCTAGAGATTAATTTGTATATATATATTATATATTTGTAATATTGTTTTTTCTTTTAACAGCAGCTTTATTTGAAATCAAGTTTAGAGTATCGCTTTTCCTTCTCTCTCTCTCTCTTCGGCTGTTTTTCCAACAAAGTAATCTCCTGTAAATGTTTTCTGCTTTGGGTGACATTTAATTTAGTTGCTTTTGTTGTGATTTTGATTGAAAGCAGCCTAGCTGATGGCTGATGCTGTCCACTGTCTATTTAATATTATTTCTTACTGAGTACGTAGTGGCTCCTATTGTTGTTGTTCGATTATTTCGTCGAACGTGCATACAAAAGTAAAAACTTCAGAGCAAATATTTATTTGCATTTTGATATTCATTCAGATAATTTTTTTTTGTGTTTGTGTATTTTCTTTGGAAAAATGAATTCTAATTAAATTATACTAATTTCCGACTTAACTGCAAGAAGTGGGGTTAAGAAGGCAGAAGAAATATTTTTAAGTAAACAAAAAAATTATCTACATTAAAGAGAGTGTCCAGAGACAGCTTTTAGAAGTAAATCAGTTTCCCCAAATAATATAATAAATTTAATTAAAGTAAAATAAAATAAAATGAAATTAAATAAAAAAAATAAATAAAATAAAATTTAAATAAAAATTAACTAAAAACTAAAATAAAATAAATTAAATTGAAATAAAAAAATTTTAATAAAATTAAATGAAATAAAATTTATTGAAATAAAGTAAGACAAATAAAAAAAAATTAATATAAATTGAAATAAAATAAAAGAAGTTAAAATAAAATAAAATCAAATAAAATAAAATAAAATAAAATAAAATAAAATAAAACAAAATCAAATCAAATAAAATAAAATAAAATAAAATAAAATAAAGTAAAATAAAATAAAATAAAATAAAATAACATAAAATAAAATAAAATAAAATAAAATAAAATAAAATAAAATAAAATAAAATAAAATAAAATAAAATAAAATAAAATAAAATAAAATAAAATAAAATAAAATAAAATAAAATAAAATAAAATAAAATAAAATAAAATAAAATAAAATAAAATAAAATAAAATAAAATAAAATAAAATAAAATAAAATAAAATAAAATAAAATAAAATAAAATAAAATAAAATAAAATAAAATAAAATAAAATAAAATAAAATAAAATAAAATAAAATAAAATAAAATAAAATAAAATAAAATAAAATAAAATAAAATAAAATAAAATAAAATAAAATAAAATAAAATAAAATAAAATAAAATAAAATAAAATAAAATAAAATAAAATAAAATAAAATAAAATAAAATAAAAAATAAAATAAAATAAAACAAAAAAATAAAATAAAATAAACTAAAATAAAATAAAATAAAATAAAATAAAATAAAATAAAATAAAATAAAATAAAATAAAATAAAATAAAATAAAATAAAAAAAATAAAATAAAATAAAAAAAAAAATAAAAAACAAAATAAAATAAAAGAAAAAAAAATTAAAAAACAATAAAATAAAATAAAGTTTTATGTAGATACTACAACTAGCAAGTACCTTACTGGTGCCAGTTGGTCTTTAATACTTGTGCCTTTAAGTGCAGAATGCCTATTTGCTTGTGGGTGTTTAAATCATTTTGCGTTTTCATTTCGGCTGAAAAAATATATTTCAATCATGCTAAGTTTTCTTTGAATAAATAAATACATAAATTTCACTATGGTATGTGGCCTTAGAAAATATTATACATACCTATTTACACTAATTAACAAAATGCTAAAAAAAGAGAGTACTAGGGAAAGATATTAAATTTTTTGTTATACATTTTGAGTATTACATACACTCATTTAGTTACTTAGAAGTTATGATGTCTTCAAGTTGTAGTTTTACTACCCTGCTCAGATTGTCATTTAACTGATTTTATACTAAATATTTGGTTTAATAATTTGTAACAATATAATATAGTTTAAGTTTAGTTTAGTGTTAGCAAATTCAAAAAATAAAGACTGAAAATTTGTATTTGTCTCCCAAATAGATTCTTCTTCTTCCTTATTGGCGTTGGCACTGCTTAACCAAATAGATTAAGAATGAGAAATGGGTACTTGCTACCAAGTGTGGCTAATTGAAATTTTAGAGACACTGTTAAAAATGCCATGTTTTGCAAGAACCATTAATTTATGCTTGAAAGGTATATTACCCAAGCGTAATAAGAATAAATTACAATACGGAATAAGACATTTTTATTCATTTTATTTTCGAATTTTTTTAATTTTTTATGTTTTTTTTTTGTTGCCTCATGCAGGTGGCATTATTGATTTCTCATACAATTGGGTGTGAACCTTTTCTAATTAATATTTTTATGTGAGTGGGATGTATAATAAGACGGAGCCAAATTAATTAAAATTCTTAACAAATGTAAAATTTGCAAAATATGTTGGGTTTCTTCACGTGATTGCTATTTAGTGAATGGTTGGTTTGTAAAGTAGAATACATGGTTAAATAAATACTTTTTTTTAAGATTTTTTTGTGCAGAAAAAAAAATAAAATGTTAAAACATCATTAAGACATTATTTTATTTTGTATGCGAATGATCAGAAATTGGAAATATTAATGTTTTTTATATTGATTGTTATATTGATTATATGTAATATCATTTAATTTTATTATTTGGCTAAAGGTTTACTGTATATATGATTTACATATATACATAATTATGTATGCATAGATAATTATTAACTTGTGCAGACATTAAGGTTGTCCGAAAAGCACCTTTAGATGTAATTTTCTTGCGTCAAATACTCATACCGAAAAAAATACAGAAATATATATATATTGAAGCCAAAAATCAATACAAGTAAATTACTTTTGTTTTACAATGTTACTACTTTTTTGAACTATAAAAACGTTTTAGCTTCGAACTACCCTAATAAATATAGCTATACATAGTTTAGTATGTCTATATATAAACCATAAACACTTTTAACTTTCTCACCTGCCTGCCTTGTTTTTTATTTAAAAAAAAAGTGTGGGCTGTGTCAAGCATATGCTTGCATATAGTGTGCATAAAACAAACCTATGTACCTATATACCGACATACATATGTAAATGAGTTCGTTTGTATGATAGTTTGGTGGGCACTTAGTTAGTTGCCTGTTTGACCTTGACTTTCATCTCGATACGCGCTCATTAAATTCGCGTGGCTTGCAAAATACGCGATAATATAATATATGAAACATACACACAAATGGTAAATAGTATTTTATAAAATTGTATAAATCAGGAATTTAACAAAAATATATTTAATTTTTTACTTTTATGAATAATTACCACCAGCAAATACTTTAATTTGTGATTATATGTAGATATTTAAATTCTTACTATTGAGATTAATTTTTTTTCTTTTTCCTTTTTGAGTTTTTGAGTTTCTGAATAAAAGTCGTTTATAGTATTTGCATAACAATTAGTGGCATATGTACCTTCGTACATGATTTGTAATATATGCAGATATATTTAATATATACATACATACATATATAGCAGCATGCTATGCATGAATGAAACGCGTCATAGCGCAGTTTTCGCTTAAAAATATTATTGCTTTATTGCATATGAAAATCTTCACTTTTTATTTAAATTTTTATTATTTTATTTTTTACTTTAATTTAATTCTTATTCTACTTTAAATTCTTATTCTTTTTTTATGAATTAGTTAATTTTTTTTTATAATTATTTTCACAACATACATATATACATATACACATTTATCCACTATCGCGCGTTTTGTTGTACTTTTTTGAAGCGTTCGGCCGGTTCACTGAAAAGCAACGACTAGCGCCAGCTTGTCTCACTCTGTACTCGCCTGCCTGCAGTGTCAAAGGCAGTGTGACTGCCCTGTGTGCGAAATGAATTTCTTTACTTTTTGTTGTTTTTTTTATAATTTAATTCTTGATTTTTTACTGTTTCGTAGAGTTTTTTCGCTTTTAATTTGTTTTTAATTCACTTAAGTAATCTGTAAATGTTTGACGTTTTCGTTTTCGTTTGCGAACACACAGACACACACGTACACATGAAAAGCTGCACATTCACTGCTAGCGGGCGCACAGTTGCATTTCAGGCCAGGCAAGTGCACTCACTGTTGCTTTGTTTAATCAAGTTTTTTTTATTTGTTCTTCACTTAGTTTTCGTTTTTTGCTTATGTGTGTTCTTCACACGTCTGCCGCGCGCACCTCGTGTGCTAAAATGGTTTTTGTTTTCAATACCTTTTCGATTCGTTCAATTCTTTAGCGCATTCTGAAACACATGAACTTTTACCGCCACGACCGGGACCATTTGGTGATTGAATGCCATTGCACAGCTGCTGTGCTGATGACGAACTCGTTAATTAGTTTTTTTGTTTTTTTTTTTTGCTTTTGAAATTTTTCTTTTTTCTTGTACGCTGCTTTGAGTTGTCGCAGATTTTTTTCTGTCAGCAGCAGCACTACTTTTTTTCTGCCTATCAGTCTACAATACACTCCACCGCACCGCACCGCACCGCACAGACGGCCTCACTTAAACGCAATGACAGGTTTTGCTTACGCACATTTTTTCAATAATAATTTTTCTTCTTCGTACGTCTTGCCTTTTCAGCTTCTCAATGCATGTACTTGGGCTAAATAATAAAAAGCTGTAAGTTTCCAATTCTATTCAGCTTGTTTGTCTATCCGTTCGTCACACGCACGCGTATCATGTATGCTTTTCACCACCGTGTCCACTTCAAATATGTATATACTTCTTGAATTACACTAAAATTTATATGTATTTTAAAATTAAAATTTTATTTGAAAGAAAAAAATTTTGCAAAATGTTTAGTAGCTTTAAAAAAATGTATATGTCTCAGTTGCTGTGTATCGTCGTCGCTGTGACATCGAGAACTCGAGACGTTGAAAATCACGAACCGCACGAAGTTATGAAAACCGATGAGGACGTACGAAATCGTTTGGTGGTTGCGAGAAAAACTGCACAAAAATTCTATATAAATATATAGCAAACAAACGCACTCATACTACCAGCGGCTACATGGTACATGCTTAGAGAGTGTAACGGTTTGTCGGTGGGACGCTTGGCTTTTGCGGCGGTGGTGGGAGGCGTGTGAAAAAATGGTAAGCTAAATAAGTAGTCGTGAGCGGGCGGGTGACGAGCGTTTGCATTTGAGAGACGCGCACGAGAGCGTAGAAGAGCGCGCTTGGTGCGCGCGTGAGCTGCGAGTGTCAAGAAGAAATAATAGAACAATTGCAAAGAGTAGCGGTTCATGTAGGCCTAATGCTTGCGAAATCACGTCAACATTAAGAAAAACAACAAGAAGAAGAAGAAGAATATAATTAAGCTACCGAAAGTTAAATGTGTGATTACGCGACGACGATGGCAAGGCCGGTTGACAACTGCGCCAGCGGTGTGCGTGTATCGCAAGATGCAAGGGCGTGTAGAACGATTAACAAAATAACGAGAAGAGCAAAAAATACAATTTAAACGATGTTGCTGCTGGAAACGCATGTAAAATGTACAAAACATCCAGCAGAATATGCTGAGCGCTTAAAGTGGGGTGGTGCTAGCGAGCAACCAACGACTACAGCGAACGCGCACATGAGAGAGGTAAAGAGCGAGTTCGCGCTCGTTGGCAAAATGTGAAATAGAAAAGGCAGAAAATAAGCAAACAAACAATCTCTACAGCATAATAACCCACTGGCTAGTCTACATTTGGCTTGCGCCTCTTTATCGCACGGCACACATAAATCACAATTCGTGTTTTGAGCGGCACACCATAAACCGGCGGCGCCAAATAAATTGACGAAATAAACGCACTTGCTGGTGCGCCATCAACACTGGCCATATGAAACTTGTAAATATCTACCATATACATTTATTTATTTACTTTAACCGAGAGCGTCAATGCTCACTGAGCGCTTGTGCGTGTCGCACAGAAGAGCGCGCAGACCAAACGTTAACCTGATTTATTGACAACTCAAAACAAAACACAACCGAAATCTCAGCTGCTGTCAAATTATTTTGTTTAGAATGTCAGATTATGCATGTGATGCCGATGCTGACTCCTCAAATGACGATGATAGGGTGGCCGGAAGAGCATCGTATTTCGGAGCATGGCAGTTGCGCAGAGTTGATGGTAAATAATACTTAGATACTGCCATTCGGTTTCGAGCAATTACCGCAGTAAGTATGACCACCTCATTAGTCCCATAAGCACATTAATATATGGGATTGCCTCTGGTGAGCACTAGAATGATATCAGCTCATTCTCCCTAGATTTTCTGGTTCGTATAACTAGTATCATCTACACTAACGAAAGAAGAATGTTTAAATAGATTTCTGGAGAATGCTAAACTTTTGAAGACCTCGAAATGAGATGACTGGGGGCAAGAGTAGATTTTTCACATGCTATGTGATTGTCTTGCTTTAAGATAACTTGAGCCGGTTTTATAGGTCACCTTTGGTGTATATCTATTTAGAAGGGAATGCTAATCGAAAGGTTTAGGATTTCGTTTTTTAAATTTCCCGTTTCGCATGCGATGAAATGTAGTATAAATGTAATATTTTTCTCAAATTTAAAAGAAAGTGTCATCTTTCTACCAACTGTTTTGTTTTGGAACCATAAGACAACATTTTTCTGAATTCTTTCGAGATATCTGATTTATAGCAACACGAAAGCAGTGACTTTATGAATACCCGTACTCTCTGTGCAGATTTTATCAGACAACCCTCTTTAGTCTATTTACTTTTCCCGATCAAGCCAATTATTATGCTCATGCCAACCATTAGACCATTAGAACACATATCGAGTTGGTTTCGGGAGCTTCCGGAAAGAGATTTTCGAAGAGTTTTTGTTCTTTTGTGTATTAAAGGTTTTGAATGCTGCAATAAGATCTTCAATGACAGAGACAAATTTTGAGCCAGTTCCTGAAAGAAGGCAAATATTCCAGATGTTGCTATAGAGCAAGAGATAGCCCCAAGCCTTTAAAGAGATCCCTCGACCTCACTTGGCTTAACAAAATTTTATTATAGTTTTCGGAAAAAGGTTTTGCAAAGAGCTTATAATCTTTGATTCATTGAAGTGGTCTAAGATAAAACGAAGTTGAAATCAAGGGACTTGGCTCACTTTTCGTCTGTAAAGTTCCACTGTGACGATGAAATAGAGACGTATTTGTAAAACTAGTACATTTTTTACTATTATAAAGTCGACTCTATTCGCGTAAGCTGCGTCTGGGCGAAAAACCGCAAAGCAAAAAATACTTCTTACAAATTTCAATCGGATAAAAACTTGATTTTCATTTAAATCGTAGCCCCTGTTGAATGTTCGTTGGGTAGGTGTGAGCTCAAAGGGTTGATGACAAGTTCAATCCAACGAAATACATGAGGTGAGCCACAACATTTATCGGCGGAGCAACTCAGCTGTATACTACTGACAACCAGCTTTCAGTGTGTCTCTCACAAAGTCACGTGTGAGCAAAAGAATTATGGAGAGCGCGCCACCATATGACGAGCAAACTAGATACTCTGGCCAAAAGACAAATCATTTGACAGTTGTTTTGGTGGGATTTTGTGGTTACATATGGTATAAGCGTACGGTTTAGGCGACGTTGATGAGAGTAAGAGAGCGGAGTAGAAAAAAACTGAAAATAAAATAAAAACAAAAATATGTTCAGTATAATGTATTGGGTGCACAGTGTTTATTCGCTGTTGGACATACACATATGTGTGTTTGTGTGTATGTGTGTATGCGTTTGGGCGACGAATGCTTATCGCTTATCGCAGTTGGTTTATACTGTAGCATTTTTCACGCTTTTTCATATACCTTTCTTTAGTTTTATTCTCATTTTTATTTTTAATTTTTTTTTTTTGCATAATTTTATTTTTATTGAAAAATCGTGATGATTTTACTGGCGGCTTTTTTACGATATTTTTATTGCCAACTTTTTTCTTTCACGCGGCCTTCAATAATTCTCTTTTATTTTTCTGTTGCTCAAATGATTCGGTAGCTGGCGCCCGCAAGAGTGTTGGGCAACGCTTCGCGACGGAGGCCGGGGGATTTCGACGCCACTACTGTTAGAACAACTTTTCAGTTCGGCAAATTACATGGATGTACATATGTACCATATATACATATGTATGTAGTACAGGTGGCTCCTACACTGTTTCCAAGTTTTTTTTTTACTTGCGTGTATGTGTGTGTGTGTGTTTTTGTGTGTGATTAGAAGGCGTTTCACTGTTGCGCCTGGTCTATCAATGATTAATGGCTTACAATTATAAATTTGTTGGCGTTTTACGCGAGTATTAAGTAACTTTGAGAACAGTGTGTTGCACAAGTTGACTTACCATACATGCACAATTCTGGTATATATGTTTATGACCATGCGTACGTATGTGCGTGTGTGTGTGTGTGTACAAAATTTTTTTCATTATTTTCGGTGTGGTAGTGATGTGGTATTTTGAAATAATTTTCATTTAGTAAGCTTTTAAGTTACTTATTAGTGTGGAAGAATAAGTTTGAGGACTTTGGTTATTTAAATTAATGAATTGGCATTAAAAATTTATTACCTTCAAGCTAAAGTGATAAGAAGCTTTTATCATTATTCCCATTAATTTTTAATAATTTTTTTTCTTTATCATTTTTCTCATTAATTTTTAATATATTTTTTTTAGGTTTCATTCCATCGAATTCTCATAAATATTTTTTAATATTTTAGTTTAAATTCTGCTGGTATGTATTTATTATCAGCAATGTATACACACATATATATATGTGTTTGGCTTTATGTATATAATTTACGCTTTATAATCGCTGAAGCCATTTTTGGCCGAGTTTATAATAAAATTTCTTGATCGTGTTTTAATGTTTTTCCAACAAATCTAAAACCTAAATTTTATTCTAAGCTTCATACGAAAAGTTGATGGATTTTTATAAGGAATTTTTATTTCATGCCAGAAATACACTCGGAGAGCTTGACATTACCTGCGAAGGGGTGACCGCAATTAGAGAAGCTAATTTATTAGTTTGGACAGGTTTCGAACCTATGTCCCTCCGAATGCTATTACGAACTGCTAAGTGCCCGTTTAATGTGGTCGTGTCGAAAAAGAAATCCAAAATAAAAATATTTATATATTTACTTCGGCCTGTTCTCAAGATATGGCTCCACGGCTCAAGTTGTGCCCGATTTGGAGTGATTAACTTTTTCACTGGAAAGGCTTCACAGATCGTATTCAACATTGTTTTTGACCTCTTCAAAAATGTTCGGATTTGTGTTAAATAAACAGTATTTGCGGCAACTTTTGATTTTATATTTTAATTCGAAGAAAAGTGTAGCTGAAGGTCATCGAATGCTTGTGGACGACGCTTTAGCAGTGGGTGATTTCAGCGTCGAAGAAAAGAGCGCCTTGGTCAACCCAAAAAACTTGAAGATGAGGAATGCTGCTAAAACCAGACGATGCGTTTGAGCCGTGTAGAAGTAACAGAAAGGTATAACAAAGTGATTTTGCAACACGACAACGTTCGGTCGTAGTTACCGCGGTCAAAAACTAAATGAATTCGCTGAAATGGGATGTCTTACTTCTCTCACCTTATACTCCAGACCATTCTCCCTGCGACACCTGCCTTTTTTGTTGGAAGCAAAACGGTATGGGGTGGTTCACCGCTTCGGATTCATTGAAGAAATTGAAAAATGGCTTAATGATTGGATCAATGACAGAGAGAAGTCATTCAAGTTCAGGTATCGTAATCAAAACTCGAAGAGAGATTAAAAAAGTAATCGCTACCGACGGACAATACCTTAAATGTTCGATGTTTTTTTTTTTCGTATAAAAAACACTTTTTTGAACACAAAAAATTAATTTGTACTCTCAATATTTTTTAACAAGCAAAACAACTTGACCATTTCGTGCTGAAACTTTTCTTTCTTAAATTCTTGGTTGATGTTAACAGTGTTCCAATGAAAAAACGACCCAGATTTTATTTACTTCAACAAGCCAGAAAGTCAGAGATTGGAAAAACTAGTGACGGTTGCCAGAGTAAACTGAGTTCGTGGAGGGAGCACTTTTCCAGTCTGCTCAAGGGCAGTTAAAGTGCAACACAGGAGTTGATAAATCCGAATACTCATTCGATGGTGATAAAGAGGAGCTGATGGCTTACCAAGTGAGCTATATAAACATGGGCGCCAAGTTTTTCGGCAACAAAAAGTTGGCCGAGGGATGAGCCTTCTTAGTATCGCATATCTTCTTTAATGTACTAGATTCAAAATAAAAAAATAAACCACACAGTCAACGAACCTTGATAAATCTAACAGCGACGAGATGTTTCTTATGTTCATGAACTCCTTTGTTGGTAGAGGAAAGAACACCAGCAACCTTTTTCCATTCCCCGTTCACTTCTTCCTTCGAGAGTTGTGGAAATGCCTGCTCAATATCTCTTTTGGTTGCCATTGCAAATTTTGATATTTCTGTGGAGTAGTATCGAGGCCACGGTTCAAGTCCTGGTTCGACCAACACTCCAAAATTATAGAAAAATAATTTTTCTAACTGAGGTGGTTCACTTATAGCAAACTCAAATCAAAGCGGTCGTGGTGGAAGAGCGGGAGCCGGCACACGCGTCCTCCAAGTTATGATTGACGGCCAGTAAAGTTTTGTTTGGTGTTTGGTTGGATTGGAAAGGAATTATCCACCACGAACTGCTCCCAGACGGCCAAACCTTTTAACTCAGCCCTGTACGGTTAGTTTTGACAAACAGGAGAGGAATTGTCTTTCTTTAGGATAACACCAGACCACACACAGCGATAGTGACTCGCCGGAAGCTCCGAGAGCTTGGTTAGGAAGTTTTTGTGTACCCGCCTTATGGTCTGGATTTCGCATTAAGTGTTTATTATCTTTTTCTGTCGATGGCGAAGGATTTGGCGGGCGAAGAATTGACCTCAAGAGAAGCCTGTGAAAATCTCCTCTCTCATTTTTTTTGACAATAGAGACAAGGGGTTTTATGAGAGAGGCATAATAACATTATCTTTAAAATAGCAAAAAGTTGTTGGGTACATATTTGCCATAAATCGGATAATTCCAATTATGGTAAATAAAGCCTTCAATTTAATGGAAAAATCAACACCTATAAAGACCTAATATATAGTATATTATATACATATAGAGCGCCTTGTAAGCGCTGAGGTGATTTTCGGCCGAGCTCATCCTGCTCCAATTTGTGGTATGTGTCTTTACGTTTCCCAACGATCGGAGGGACCTATAGTTTATTCTAAGCCGCCTCCGAACGGTTAATGGATTTTCAGGGGTTTTCATTTTGAGTCAGAAATACGCTCGATGGGCCTGACATTACCGAATATAGTATATAGGTATTTATATAAGACCAGAAATGTATACGTATAGTCGGCCAATCACAAACATTTTCACTGTGCATTTCCGAGAGCCTTAACCACAATGAGCCGATAGATCTTAGAGTGTTGCCACCAATAAAGCTCTTTCTTGAAATACTTGCGCGTAAAGGCAATAAGAATATCTGCTTTAGGTTAACTTCGAGCCAACCTAATTTGGTAATATTTTTCAATAATTTTTGAATTTTTGGACAATCTAGTTACGAAATATTAATTGCTAAAAAGCACAAAGCACCAAAGCACAGGAAGAAAGCACTAAAAGTTCTATTTTTCGGCCATTGATTTTTAGTTACCAAAATTGTTTTGAGTTTCAGACTCGATTTGATAGAAAATACTAATCACCATACAGCGAAAAAGGAAACATAAATACATTTACTTGCTTTTCCTCAACATCACAGAGATAACTGGAGTGAAGTGGTCTCATTATAATGACTAAAGTCAGTCTCAAATAGACCCAATTTGTTTTGAATATGAACTGAAACTTGAGTACACATTTATTACATAGCAACAGTTAATTAAGTCAATTGCTGTTAATGCGTTTTAGTAAAGATTTTATTACCACAAAAAAAATTTATATTATATTTAAATAATTTAATCTTGATTAATTCAAGTGCACGTACTCAGACCTAGTGTAAAATTCATAAACAATTTTTACACTCAAACAACATTAAAAAACAGATTTTTTTTTCAAGCATTAAAAACTGAATTTATTACAATTTTGATGCATCTTTCCCAGTTAATAGAGCAAGACCGGTTTAACAATCGGCATGCATAGCGAAAGTGTAATATGAAAAATTGCAATAAAAATAAAGAAAATAAAAAAAAAAAATTTAAACAAGCTCAATGCACTCGTCACGTTTCGCTAAGCGAGTATGGCGAAAAATTGAACCGAGCCACAACGGCACCAACAACAGCATTACTCTGCCCACTCACACGCACGACCAGTGCAAAGATCTGCGCCTGAACAGCGTGAGCAACAGAGAGTAAGAAAATATATGGTAAGAGAGTGAAATCTTTTTTTTTTTAATGCAAAAGGATAATGGAAATGTGAAAACTTGCAAGCGTGTGCGAGAGAGAGGGAGAGGGCGGGAGAAAGAGAGAAGTAGGGAGAGTAAGAGAGCAAGAGAAATTAGTAGTATATTTAAAACCCGAAACCCCATTTTCAATGTATGTATATACAGTTGTTTGTACAATAGCCATGAGAGTGGCAGTATCGGTTGTTTGTATCTACGTAAAAAGGTAGTATTTGGCTTTCGATTTTTATATGCATTCAATGGCTAGCTGAAATAGTAGGCATAAATTTTAGTTATCAGCAATAATTGAAACACGAAAATGCAGTCGTCGTTAGCTGAACAAATCTAATAAGTCCAGAGTATAAAAACGGTTGTTAATTTTGATTCGTCTGCTTTCGTATGTGATAATGCGAATAAACTCATTTTCTTTCGTTTAGATTTCTAACCAAGAACAGATGCCGCGATATAACGATAAACCTGGTAAACCCAAAAGCGCTCAAATGCATTCAAACTTTATAGTTTTCGAAGATAGAGAGAGAGAGAGATGCACCTGCCACGTTGAAGGCTCAAATTGAGGTGAACCAAGAGAAACCAAGACTTCTTTATGTTGCGCCAAGGCGTCTCCAGTCGATAGGTTGCACTGAAGTAACAAAGTGAGGCTTCTTGTGTAGTACGTTTTAAACTAGTTAGAAGTCGTTATAGAAGATTGGCCAACCGTTTGCGCTGCGAGCTGAGGGGTGAACGATTCGGGCCTTATCCAGAATGACGCTCTACAGCTGTGTTTCAAAACTGTTTGAATAATCCGAAGTTCGTCTTCATAAACCTAGTAAAAACACTGTATTTATACATGTTATTTTCAATAAAAGGAACTATTTTGGCTAAAAATCTGAGCACCACACGGCAGTGTGCTTATTAGCTCTGGCGGTGCAATTTGAATTCGCAACGAATAGTTTCGAACATCCAGAGCTCGGCTCATTTTGTGGGTACAAACGACAGCTTAAGAGCTTAAAACAGATTCGCCGTAGCAGTTTTTAATGAGAGATGGGAGAGTCTAGACTGAGAAACAAGGTGAAGAGGTGTTAAAATGAGTTCATACAATAATAGCGTTACTTCCAACCTCTGAAAACCGGCGAATGCTATTAACCTCCTGCTATTGGTGGAATGAATATGTAGGAAATGGCGGACGGACGAGACGAGGCATTACTCTTATCTTTATCACGTGGCTGATGGATTTTTATGACGAGCTTTTGGTATATAGATTTGGTAAGGATTTGAACCTATGATCCTCCGCATTGTATTACGCACAGATCCCACTCTTCTAATGCGACCGACATAGGGTTATGTAGAATTCTGACTGTGCAGAAATGGGATATAACGGTAGTCTGCTACTTTTTGAGCATCTTCACGGCAGACTTTTTGCAAGGTGAAGTGAAAAGCAGATCTTCCAGAATAATAATTCATTTATATACGATTATATGTACCATATATATAAAGATATTTACTTAAACTAATTACATATAAACATACCTTGTTGGTGAATTGCGATAATTATAGCAACAACAACAAAATGAGCACACCATATACACCAGAAAATTCACACCACCGCACCACGTTGCAGCCGCTGTAGCTGTCGTCGAACCGTCCGCACCTGCAGCCGATAAATTGCCAACCGTCACGTCGCCACCACCACCTACGCCTTCCTCACCTAGTGTGACGGGTACCGCGCCAAAACCACCTGCTGGCGCTGTAGTTATGGGAGCACCAGTCGCCGCCGCCGCTTTATTAACGCTCGCCTCCGCTAATCCAACACCACCACCACCACCCCCACCTGCACGACCACCAGCTGCCGCACCAGCGATATCAACGACAATTAGCGAACCCGCCGATGGTGTTGATGATTTCCGGCGTGCACGGGCCTTACGCTCGCTTGGCGTTTGGATTCTCAGAAAATGCGCTAGGCGTGCGCGTGTTGCTTTGATACCGCTGGCGGCGCTGATGGTAGCGCCAATACTACCAATGCTACCACTACTCAGCCGTTTAACTGCTGGCTTAAAACTCGGTATGGCTGGTATGTGATAGGTTTGTGGAGGCGGCGGTGCCGGTGCTGGTGCCGGTGGTGTTGCTTCTTGCTGTGTGGGTGGCGCTGGTGCTGACGGCGTTGGATACCGTTGCCCTTGTGGTTGTTTATGTGTTGCAGTCTTAGTTGTTGCTGTTGCTGTTGTTGTTGTTGTTGTGGTTATTGCTGTTCTGTTTGTATGACCGACAGTGGCAGCCGCCGGCAGCTGCACTCTTGCCAACTTCAATTGTGTTGCGGTGGCAGCTTTCCGTTCTGCACGTCCCGCCAGCGCACCGCAGCGTGTCCGTGCGACCGTCGTGCCGGCGCACGCTATTTGTGTTTTTGCAAACCTTTCAGTCTTTTGTTGTTGCTGTTGCTGCTGTTGGGCCTGCTCAGCGACAGATGCAACGCCTTCAACCGGATTATCTGCGTGGTAATGTTGTGCTGCTGTTGCGTCAAATGTGATTTGTTTCTTTTTGCGCACTTTCTGCTTCACTTTACTGGTCGCCTTCAATAGTGGCTGCGTGGCTTGGTGTATGACTGTTGTAGTGATTGTTCTTGCGGCTGCCGCTGATGTGGCTATTTCAGCGGCTGATGATGAAATTGGTGTGACTGTTGTGGTTGGTGGTGGTGCTGCTGTTGTTATGATGCTGGGTATGTTGGTTGGTGTTATTGTTGTTGCTTTTGTTGTTATCGTATTGAAAATACTGCCGCTGACGTATGTCTCGCTGCTGTTGTTGGCAATTTTGCTTAGTGTTGGCGATAATTATGATTTCGATGCACCTGTGGCCAATTGTTGGTTAGTCTTAAAATTGTTGTTGCAATTGATGAGGGCGATTGTGTTATGTTTAATGTTGGCAGCACAGTGATTTTAATGTGGGCTGCTATGTTGGCTCGGCATTTGTCGGAGTGCTGTTGGCGAGTTTGTTGAGAATCTGCTTATTTTTGTAATGTGGTAAGTTGTTGTTGTTGCAATTTATTTGAAGGAAATTTTTTATAGAAGATTATATTTTTTTCCTTGTTCCTCAAATATTTATTATTTTATAATATTTTTATTTCTGATACATGTACATATACATACATATACAAGTATGTTTATAATTTTTAAAATGTAATTACTTTGCGCTGCATTTGTTGCGTTTTCTCTGTGGTCGGTGACGACATATGTTTCTTCAAAAATAAATCTTCATTTGAATTTTTTTACTTTTTCTCGCTGTACTTTTATTGCTCTTGCTGTTATGGTTGTTGTTGTTATTAGTATGCATTATTATTTGCAAGCACGAATTTTTTAAATTTATTAAAACATTTTGAAACTATTTACTTTAATTTTTTTTTAATTTTCCTTGTTTCTCAAATTTTTTGAGATATTTTTGCTATTTGGTAAAAATTTTTTATTTTTAAAATTTTGTTTTAATTTTCTTTATTTAATTTTAAGGTTTTGATTTTTTTAAATTTTTTTATGGAGTTTTGCAAGTATTTTTCTTTATATTATTATTTTTTTTCTTAATTTGCATATATCGTATATGCGCATATATGTGTGTAAATTGTTGATATTAATAGTTGTTATTTTCTAATAATATCTGCTCATCTATTTTTGATTATTTCATCCATTTTTTTTTACTCTTAACATCTTTTCTAACATTTTTATGATTTTTTTTTTGTTTATTTTCTACATCTTCTGTCAAAAGTTCAACGAACTGTGGAGCAACGATCTCATTTCCAACCGCCAGTGCTTGCTTTCACTTTATCAAATTTTAACCCAAATCCTCTCAGTTGCTGATTGCCAAAATTTAAATTTTTTTTTAAATTTTTTAATTATATTAAAATTGCACGTTACATAATTAGTATTAGTGAAGTTGTCATATTTTTTATATTAGTGCTCATCCACCAGAATTTTTATATATTTTGCTCATTTTTTAGAAATTTTCCCATGAAAGTGATTTTATTTAATTATTTTTATTATAAATGATTTTTACGCATCCCAAAATTTGAAATTCCTACAATTTCACACTTATATTTTACAGCCAACTTTTTTGCATTTTCATTTGCATGAAATTCTTTCAATATTGCTTTTAAATATTTTTTTGTTGTATTTTACATATTGCACTTCCAACTCGCGCTTATCATATTGCTTTTTGCTTTCATTTCAATTTTTTACACACACATACATATAATGCGTATTGATCACTTTATATACTATTTACATACATACTTTTGCTTATTAATTTTTAAATGTTTTGTATGCTTTTACACTTGCCTTTAGTGTAAACTTTTATCTTTTTTTGTGAACAGCAACTCCTAGCACAAGAAAATATTATTTTTTATTAATAAAAAACTTTACTTAAAAAATTTAAAATAACAATTTAAATTTTTTTCTAATTTTTCCTTCACACATAATTTTTTTTTATCACTCGAGCATTGTTGTTTTTAACACTTTACTTGAAAATTCTTCATATATATACATTTTCCATTTTATTATATTTTTTATCGAATTTTCTTCTCTACATACATACATCCTTTCCGTCTGCCAAACAAACTAGACACCATTTTTCTTACTATTAAAATTAATATTTTTTTTTCATTTTCTATTTTACACTTTCACAGCTGCTCTTCTTCTTCTGCTTTCTGTATGCTCTTCCATCATCACTATTCTCTACGCACACGTTTACACACGCTTTAACTTATTTGTATACAATTCGGCATGCTGCTTTACATAATTTCCATGTTCACGTCTACGTGATGTGAAACTGTCGCCAGCGGCATTTTTTTGCAATTTCATTTTTTGTTGTTGCTCTTTTTTATACAGATATTTTTGTAAGGAATGTTTTAAACTGTGAGGGTGCGGTGATACAAAAATTTCGTTTAAAGTTTGTTATTGAATGCACGTATACGTATATATATATATATATATGTATACCTATATGTATTTGAGATGAAAATATTTCAAGTAAAAATTCTATATAATTATTAAACATTTATATTTTTTTTCGAAATTTGGAAAATATCAGTTTCAGATTCGTTTAAGAGACACAATATATATATATAATTGGCGCTTTGTAACCGCTGAAGCGATTTTTCGGCCGAGCTCCTCCTCCAATTTGTTTTTTTGCGTCTTGATGTTTTTCCAACAAATGGAGGGACCTACAGTTTATCCTAAGCCGCCTCCGAACGGCTGATTGTCTTTTTTATAAGGAGCTTTTATTTCATATTGGAAATACACTCGGAGGGGGTTGACATTCCCTGCCGATGGGCGACCGCAATTAGAAAATTTAACTTAATTTTTTATTTAAATTAATTTTCCATAACTTTTGGATGTTGCTGGCACTGGGATATGAACCCGAGCCTTCCGAATGTCAGCACGCAATGCTAACCACTCGGCTATCGCGGCCGCCAAGAGTCATAATAGGTGCAGTAAAAAGTAATCCATTATATTTGCAATAGATGGCTTTCGTGATTTTTATCTTGCATTCCGTAAGTGCGATTGGACTGCGCTGTATGATGTTAGAATTATGATATTTTTTTACTAAAAATGTTCAGTAGTTTTTGAGCGCAGGCAAAGGTGGACAAACTAGCAATGAGAAAATAAGTGTATAGTGTTTATGGTCCTGATATGAAACAGACAGTCATCCGGTAATTTTGTTGCAAAAGATATTCCCCTTTGTGGAGGGCCAGTAGTCGAATATGTCGATCGAATGAAAATCCTCGAGTCTGACCGTCATCCGAGCACTGTTTTGATTGCCCAGGAGCTAAACAATGCACCAAAAACAGTTTGGAACCACTTGAAAAGACTGGATACACAAAGAAGCTCGTTGTATGAGTGCCTCATGAGTTAACAAGAAGATCTAAATTCCGTATGCGAATCGCTGTTGACTCGTAAGAAAATCGGATGTTGACTGGTGAGAAAGGCAGATCACTCACAGTAACGTCGAATGAAAACGGCGCTTGTGATCTTACCCTTCGGCACAAATAGTCCAATTCAAACCAGGATTGCCGGCCCGGAATGTTTTGTCATGTGTTTGTTGAGATTTGCAAGGAATCATCCACTATGAGCTGTTTCCCTATAGCCAAGCTCTGATTTTAGATTTGTACTGGCAGCAATTGGACTGCTTGAAGGAAGGAATTGCTCAGCTTTTGCCAACAGGAGGGGAATTATGTTTTGTCAGTACATCGCAAGCCCACGCACATCGATAGACTCGCCTAGAGACTCCGGTAGCTTGTTTGGGAGCTTTTCAAGCATTCACCTTGTAGTCTAGATCGCATATCAGGTGAAAAACATCTGTTTCTGTCTATGGCGAATGATTTAGTTTGTGAATAATTCGCCTCAAGAGAAATCTTTTTTGCAAATAAGGACGAGAGTTTCTATAAGAAAAACTTAACATTGCCTTCAAATGGTAAGAAGATATCTACAATAGCAATATTTGACATAAATCTGATAATCTTAACTTTGCTAATTTGAGGTTTTAATTTAGGGAAAAAATAATGGATTAATTTCTACCAAACCTTTACAAGTTTTTATAAAATTGAGTCAGGGAGAAAGGTGGGGTTAAAATAGGCGAGGTAAAGTAAACTCAAACAAAAGAGTGTTATTGATTTTTAAGCATATTTTTTTTCCAACTCACAATGACAGGTTTGCCAAATTTTAGGCTTTGGAAACATATCAGGGGTCTGTTGTAGCTACTTTATGTAAGAACTGTCTGTTAAAAAAGATATTAATTTCCTTTAAACACAAACTTCATCTAACTAAAGAGAGTATTGTTGTATTTCTTCTAAAATTAAACAGAAATTTATATTTTGACCTGAAACTTTTTATTTATTAATTATTTTTAACTTTGTTACTAAGTTTAGATCTTACTGACGAACTATTTTCACACTCAACGAAAAAGAAATGTAGCTCGAAAAAAGTCGAACACTTTTCGACTCACAAAATAATTCGTATTAAAATCTGAAAGTTCCTTTTACGAATCTGCTTTTTAGACGATTTGAGGTTTTCGGTGCCAAATGAACTCGTAGAGTTCTCAAAACGTTAAATAGGTATCAGAGATTAATTAGTTAGAGAGAGGATAAGAGAAAGCATGACCTTACACTATTGATTTACCAGCCTCATTCTATGTAGTAAACTCCGCAGAAGAAATACCTAGTTTTGTTAGGTTAACAGCCTTTAGAAATGGAGCAAATTGCTGAAAAATTGCCCAAAGTCATGAGACGTGAGACTTGCTAAGTTCCTACTAGTCACAAAGAGGCCAGACGCCAAGCTGCTAGCAAATAATTTAACGCAAGCTTTCACGCTTTCAAATTTGGTTAGGTGATAGACAACAGGGCAGTCTTCAAATGACTATCGACATTTTATTTTTCAAAGATCTCACTTCATTTATTTTAATCACTGGCCACCTAGATCGAAAGTCGACAGAGAGGGTTAGCATAGCTTCACAAGAAGTTTTACCAATTTACTGCCGGATGAACTTGTTTTACAGTCAACTGTTCTCAAAAGTATCAGACATTCGTATTGCAGTTCGGTTGACATGCAAATGACGAGTTCACAGCTGGCTTGACACCAAGATCACATTCGCAGCCAACATAGCTCGGTGGTTGGCATTGTGTAGTGCCATGTTAACATGCCGTTTAAATTCTGGTCAGATCAACATTCGTCATTATAGAAAATTAATTTAAAATTAATTTTTTGTTAGTGTTGGCCCTTCGGCAGGGAATGAACACCACTCAGAGCGTATTATATATATAATTGGCACTCTGTAACCGCTGAAGCGATTTTCTGCCGAGCTCCTACACCAATTTGTTGTTTTAGCGTCTTGATGTTTTTCCAACGAAGGACTGAAGGTCCCTCCAGTTTATACTAAGCCGCCTCTGAACGGCTGATGGTTTTTTTGCGAGGAGCCTTTATTTCATGTCAGAAATATACTCCGAGGGGTAGACATTCCCTGCCGAGGGGCGACCGCAATTAGAAAATTTAGCATAATTTTTTATTTTAAATTAATGTTCTATAATTTTTTGGCCGTTAGTACGACAGAAGGATTTGAACCCGAGTCTTCTGAATGAGATGAAAAAACTGTTCAATACAAAGCACACACCAGTATCCACTAAGTTTGATGAGATGTTTTAACAGTTTTTATATTCCAAGAGACATTTAACTACATTTTAAAGTTTTCACAAAATATTTTACAACTCATAAAAATTTTCTCTCTCGGTACTTAAATACTGATAAGATTCTAAAAATCTGTAAAAATAAATTGAGAAATTTTGCACCAAGTCAATTAATGAAATATTAAGTAGAATCAATATTTGATTGTGCGACATCTCCGCCCATGCATGCATATCGTGGCGTTAGCTTTAAAACCCTAAGCCGCTTTTAACACCGCACAGCACCGCATCGAACAGCTTAAAGCACCTATCGAAACCGAAAAAGATGAAAATGCTGTTTATGTACAAACACAAATAGCTACATAAACGTATGTATGAATGTCTATATTTTCGTTTACACATGTGCGTCTAGGAGATCTTTGAATACACAAAGGCACTAAACGTTGCCATAACACACACGGGACCCGCACGTCCAGACGGCGAGCATTTAGCAGCCGACTTTTTAAATTTAGTTTGCTTTTAGATTTTTCTACACATTTTTATGAGAACGGATTTGATAATTTCTGGTTTCATATTTCTTGCAACTTATAGAAACAACTTTGCGTTTGGGAGTTGTGATTTTTACACACTTCCCACATAGAATTTTCAGAATTTCTCTATAAGTTGAAAATTTTTCACTTCGTTTTACAGAACGTTGCTGCTATAATATTTTAGTTTGTTTTTTTTTTTATTTTACTTATTTGTATTTTATTTATTATTCGGCTCGATGCAAACGCGCGCGTACGAACACTCATAGCTCATAGACTCTGACTGCGACTACTGCGGCTCTGTCGTTTTGGCGTCTACAGCTTCTTTACGAACTGCGCTGTGCGCTGCGCTCATACGTAAGGCACAATGAAAATAGCAACAACAACAACAACAAGAAATTTAATAGTAGCGCACAATAACAACAAACACAATGGAAAAAATAAAAAAAAAAATGATGAACAACAAATGTCGTCGCATCCGAATAGTTGTATGAGCGATATATATATATATGTACATACTTATGTTATGTATGTACATATGTGCATATATAAATATTATTAATCCAAAAACACGTACACACACATATACATGCATACAAATGCACAACGAATCAAATTAGCAAGCACATACAGCTGACGAGACTGACGACGACGACGACGACGACGACGACGACACGCTCAATAACAGCTTAGACATCACGCTCGCCCGGTTTAGAGTTTTCGCGTTTTTTTTATCACCATTTATTTAGCAACGCATCACGCTAGCACCTATCGGTGTCTCTGCCAGCTATTAACTGCTTAACAGCAAAGTTAGATATGCACAATAACAATAATTTTTAGTATAAATGAAAAAGAAAAAAAGTCAGTCAACACACCGTCTACGCCGCAAATGATTGACTGTCTGACCGACGACTGTGCCAGCGTCTGAATGAAATCGTACTGAATCGGCAGAATTGGCCAAATGGCGAAAGTGCGCTGCTCCCTTGTTTAGTACTATGAGCAAAAATAGTAGTAGCGACTAAGTAAGTAGGCACAGTATGCAGCCACAGCCACAACAGCAGTACCAGCAGCAGCAGCAGTAGCAGCAGCCCCACCAACAGCTGTAGCTATATACCTACATATCTACTACAGCGAGTAGTAGCGAGCGCAATGGAAGTGTAAGAAGAAGAAGAAGCATGAGTAGAAGCTAAAACAAAAACAGCAGCTATTGAGCAGAACAGAGTTGTAGGCTTGTGGGTCGGTTGGTTGGTTGGTAGGTTGGTGGAGGCCACAATGTCTGTTTGAACAGCAGCCAAAGTGGAAGTAGCAGAACAAAAGCTTTCAGCGACTATAGAATATGTGCACTGGCGGGTTAACCAACCAGCGATATAACCACCAGCTGCCCGCCCACACTCCGAATGTGCTCAGACAACAAACCGCCGGCCAACAACCCTCAATGGCGAGCACCCTATATTCACCGCACGAAGTGACAAATACGCACGCACTCTCACACGTACACAGATACTGAGTATTTAGGTATGTGTGTATGAGTGTGTTTGAAAATGCGAAGACAACCGATTGTCTGTTTGAATAGACACAACCATTAGAACATACCTTGTAGGAAACATTTAAGTTAAAAAAAATATATGAGTAAAAACTTTTATTTCAAAGAGAGATTGACTGACTTTTTTCATTAATACGAGTATGCTGATAACGAAGCAAAAAACAAGGTAGTTTTACCCAAAAATTTTTTTCATTAATATTAACCATATGACATAAGAAGATTTTTTAACTTTTGCTTAATTTTTGTGCTACCAATTTCATTTCTTAAAAAATAAATTTTTAAGTTTCTAAAATTAATAAATAATATAACAAAAAATGCAAAACCTTTCAATGCAAACAAAAAAGCAAAGAAAAAAGGCTTTGCATTATATTTTCAGAAATCTAATGGAAATAAAATTATTTTCAGGTGGCCTAGCATTTTTTATGAAAAAAATATATGAATTATTTTGAAAGCGGCAATATGTTGAAGTTAAAATGAAAATGAGAAAATAATGTCAAAAAATCTTTTTCTGTTAATTTTGTATTGCATTCATGATGCTGATATTACAAAATAACTTTATTTTGCTTTATGAGAGAATAAGAAGTTTTTAATAATGGAAATGAGAAAACATTTAACAAAACCATTTTCTAGATACTTTTAGGTTATTTTAATATTCTTGGAGCTGATATAATTCTTTTTGGGAAAAATTGCTTCTTCAACAATTTGTGGTGTGCGTCTTAATGTCTTTTCAACAAAAAGATGGAATGTCTGATGGATTTTAGTGAGAAGCTTTATGTTTCATGTCATAAATAGACTCGGTGGAAAGAATAAAAAAAATTAATGTAAACTTAAGTTTCTATAATTTTGGATTTGGATCTGGTCAAGATTCTAACTAGTGACGTTCCACACACCAAAATATATCTAAAGTATGTTTATTATCAATTGTGAAGCGTCTATAAATGATACACGATAGTCCTGTTCGATAGATTGTGGTTTGTTTTATAATATTATTCATTTTCTGCTAAAAATATATTAAAAAACGAAATATAATTTAAATAAATAATGATAGCTTCAGCCACTTCTGTAGATTATCAATTCAAAAAAATGATTTTTTCAAATAATTAATTTTTAATTTTTTTTTTTTTTTAATTTTTGACGCTTACAGGCGTCATCTTATTGATTATTCAATGGCTGAAATATTGTTATGTTAAAAATTGCAAAATTTATTAAAAAAAAATATCGAAATTGTTTTTAAAAATATGGTCACAGTAAATTATTTCAATATTAATTTTAATGTTTTTAGTTTTAAATATAATTAATTAATATAATAAATACAAATATTTTTAATTGCTGCCATCGCCTTGTTAAAATAAACTTTGAACCTTAATAGTTAGTTGAATTTCCTACAGGGTACTTTATGCATACATATTTCAATACATTTATTTTTGTCATTGCTATTGCGACAGCTGTTGTTGTTACTGCTGTTGCTGCGGCGGCTGGAGCTCACTCACTTCGCAGCAGATCTATGGGCAGTGAGTAGCAGTAGCAGTTACATATATCATGTACGTAGCATAATAATAAGTACAATAAAAATAAGAGAAGATAATAAAAACAAAAGGAAATATATTTAAAAATGTAATACAATAGAAAATAAAAAATATGTGAAATCAATGGCAACTTCATACTAACTAACAGTCGCCCACTCGCTTAAAACACTAACGTTAACAGTGACATATGCAAAGAGTTAACATTCATTAACAGTGCAGAGAGTTAACATAAACAACTAACTTAACAGCACAAATGCAACTCGTTAGCAGGCAGCTACATATTGTTGAGTGTTTGTTTAGATTGCTAGGGAATTTTAATAAAATGAGAAGATGAAAATGAGAGATAATTTTTTGTTGTTTTCACTGCTACATATGGTACATAGAATGTTAAACTAAATGTGAGGTTATTGGCAGCCACCCACAAGCTTGGCTACTCACATCGCCACCGCAAGAAAACTCAATTTTTCCAGCTCCCTTTACATTAGTGGGGCTGCTTTGATATACACACATATATATATAATTTATGTTATATCTGTATTATTCTTACTCTCATTTTATGCTCTCTGTGCCGTGCTCTTATTTAAAAACTTAGTTGATTCCTCATAAAATTGATTGCTCTTGTGCACATGCTCTCTTCACTTATTTTGGAAATCTCTTTCTCAGGGTCTTTAAATGGCTTCGTTGCCAGACTTCTTAACACTTTTGGATGGTTTTGGTTGAGATGTCGAATAATCATACTTTAAATGACTACAAGGTTTTGTGTCTTTGAATTCAAAGATGAAATTAAATTATCTAGGATTGGCCATGAATTTATGAGGAACTGTTACTCTTTAAGGTTGTAGAAATCGTTCTAGGTGAGATGAAAAAACTTAATCTTTTCTTAAGGATCTTAAGGAACGTATGGATGTGCTGTCATGCTGTCAGACTGTGGAATTGGAACACGGAAAGAAGTAAAAATACTACGATATAAGTTTCTTTTTTTAAATAAACGTGTAAATACGAAAAACCGATAAAATCCCTTCAGATTTGCGGTATAAAATTATTTCCTCTCCACTTTTTGTATTAACCCTTGCATTACCACACAGAAAAGATGATGTTGAATAAAAAATTAACAGTAGACTAAATTAAACATTAAATATTAAAATATAATATAAATAATTAATAATAATTGCTTTCTCTTTCATTTCTCGACCAAAAAATTTCTCATTTTACAGTGGAAAAATAATATAGAAAATAAATTCCATTTTAGTTTAGACAACATTTTTCAGGTCCTACTTGTGTTTAAAAATACCTGGTAAGTAGTTAAAAAAAAATGTAAGTAAATGTCTTACGAATTTTTGGGTATGCCAGAGTGGTCTCTCTGATGGCTGATCTCTATTTCCGTGAACTTCTCTTGTCTGTACCTTCATAAGCTACACTTATTATTTATTTTCTTGAAACTTTGTCTATTTTTGTGTGCTTTCTAGGTCGAAGAACTAACCAAGGCTGTATTGTAACGATAAATTTCATGTTAATCAACAAATTTCAGTCGATTTGTTTGAAACAATTGGAAATGTTATTGAAAATGATATTAAAGTAGTTATCAAAATAAATTTTATTCCATTTTTACCCGAAACAAAATGCTGCTGTTAATTATAAATCGTTAACAGATAATATTAAACGTAAAAATTAAAGCTAAACGATTAAAATTCTGCGGTTTCAACATTCACAATTTCATTTTGTTTCGACAAAATGGTGCTGAAACGAAACAAAATTGTTTCGTGGAGTTTATTTTTCTATTAATAAAACGAAATAGCATCGTTTCGTTGGTAAGGTATATCTGGAAAATCAAACTCGAAAGGAGAAAAACTGTTGCATACCTTTAGGCGTAAATCTATTGATATAATTTGTGTAGACAGCAAACTATGACAACTGAAAACTTTTTGTAAGCTTAAAAAATTGCAAATGAAATTTCACAAATGCAAAAATCTCCGTTTGTCTTTTAATTGCCTTTAATCTATTAAACTATTAAATTTAACATTTCCATATTGCACTTGAAAAAAAAAACAAAAAAATTTGTTTAAAAAAGTTGCTTGCGTAAAAAGTTGCATGTTTTGCAATCATAAATTAAATTACGCCAATTAAAATTAATACAATACTGCCGCAATGTACTGGGCGTTGGAGCGCTATTTTTGTATGTATATGCATAAATGCCTTTGAATTACTATAAAGATATTTGCTACGTTTGCTGGTGTGTACGTACATACATATGTACGTGAGAAACTAAGAAAGGAGCATTTAAGCACAAAAATCGGTGGTACGTATAATTAAAATTCAAGCTAATGCAACTTTATCATACAAAAACAAATATAAACGACAACAACAATTAAAATAGCAACAAAAAAAATATAAAATAAAAAATAAAAATAAATATGAAGGAAATTGCAAACGTTTGTCGTCATTAGCAAAGTGAAATGTGTGGTTTGTTGCATGCAACTTCGCAACAACAGCAACAACTACTAGAACAATAACAACAAGCAAATATGAGACTGCACGCACAGCCAACATTTTACGCTTAGTAAGGCTATGCTGCTGGCACTTTCACTTTCTACAGCTACAATTGCAAAATTTTATATATATATGTTAGGAGGGTATGTATGTGTGTGTGTGTATGTGTATGTTTAAGAAACAGACGTCACAACTTCTTATTATTATTGTATTTTTTTTTGGTTTGTTCCGTCTGTGATTTTAAGCTTTGGTATTTTATTCACGCAATCAGTTTTTTGTTGTTTTTGCAGATATAGTTATTATTACTGTTGTTATTGTTATTACTGCGTAGGGAAGTTTTAAACGTCAAATGTTTATATTTAGATATTTTGCAAACACTAGCGACCTAGCACGTATGACTTATATACATACATATAAAACATATATATACATATGTATGTAATTGCATATATATTTCTTAGTTTGATTGGTCATATATCTATGTAAATTTGCCAGTACGCATGTGTACCTCCACCACTTCCTATCGAAGCAGGTTCTCTGGCTGGCAATTAAAATCAAGATCAAGGTCATGTGTGTGGTGTAAGTAGTCGTGGCTCAGGGATAGTCTTATGCGCCAAATTGGTTTTCAATTTTTATGTATCGAACTATTTACATGCATTTCAGAAACCACCTGTTACTTCTGCACGGCGGTCTAACAGATATCTGGTCTAGAGCTAAG
This sequence comes from Ceratitis rosa, assembly GCA_037013455.1. Taxonomy (NCBI): domain Eukaryota; kingdom Metazoa; phylum Arthropoda; class Insecta; order Diptera; family Tephritidae; genus Ceratitis; species Ceratitis rosa. The sequence goes on along the minus strand of JAWMAG010000008.1, from coordinate 15,907,054 downwards.
CTCTGTTGTTAGTGGGAAATGGATTGAGCACACGTGGCTTTCGACATACTGATTTTTAGGTTATACTAAACTTGAAGCTAAAGCCGCAAAGCTTTCCACTAGAATGTATTTAAAGGGATTACAACAGGTTAGAAGTTTTCAAGAAGCACAGAGATGATTATAGATTAAACGAAAACTATACGGAAAACCAAATGCATATGAGTTAATGCATGGGATCAGAGTGTGTGAAATAAACATGTAGAGAAGTCTAACTTTGTTAACAATGTTTAGGTTCCCTACTCAGAGTTTTCTCCTCTTATTTTAAGTTCGACTCGATAACTGAATTTACCTAAAAATTAATAAATGCTTCAAGCAAGACATCCGATCAGCAGGAGTACTTAGTGCTAGTCGCTTGGAGTAAGCTTGACCTCACTCGCCGAACTAATGCAGTTTTTCCCAGCGGTACTGGTGGAATATAAGGCAATTTAAGGTCGTTTGGTATTTTTGAGTATATTTTCACTGATGGGCAGGGAACATTTCAAATCCAGCAACAGGAAACAACTAAATCGGCTTCTCATAAAATCATTTAGCCTCTCGGAGGTGACTTAAACTGTAGGTCCCCCCTCAATTTGTTGGAAAAACATGAAGACCCATACCACAAATGTGAGGAGGAGGAGTTCAGCAAAAAAACGTTTTAGCGGCTCTGAAATGATAATTAGAGCTTTACATTTACCATGGGTTATGTTTGGATTACGATTACGCCATTCAGGGCCACTGCGGGAAGGTGGCTCAAGAATTTATCCCCAATAATGCATACCTGGAAGGATTCGGATTTTTTTCGGCCAGATGTTATCACTACCGAAATATTTCCCCAAAAACAAATTTAGTTGGTATTTTTTAGGCCACAACAACAACAACAACAACAACAACAACAACAACAACAACAACAACAACAACAACAACAACAACAACAACAACAACAACAACCATCACAACAACAGCATCAACAACAATAACTACAGCAGCAGCAACAACAACAACAACAACAACAACAACAACAACAACAACAACAACAACAACAACAATAACAACAACAAAGATTTACTACAGGTGTTAACAGACCCTCTACGAATGGTTTTCATGACCTGTTAGCAGCTCATTGCGCCCAGCAGTTCTGCTATTTGGTACTGAATGGAGCCCATAAAATCGAGCACTTCTCTCGTTATGTACCAGTGGAGAGTTGTTACCAGTAGGTTCCGTCCAAAGCAGGAAGTATGTGAAGCCACCTCACTTCGGAGTATTGCTTCGTTAATGTACATATGTCAGATGTCAGGGCTGGGTAGTGACAGAGGTAGTGATCGATGGTCATACTATGTGTGATGGTGCTCAATAACAACTACAATCAACCAACCCAAGGGGGTGGGAGAGGAGTTTTCTGTCGAGATATTTGCACGTACACCAACTGAAGACTATGAGATCACTAAGCGACTTCGAGATTTACCAACATCAATATGGGTTTCAGCGCAATTATTGGGAGTTGGAAAGTTGAAATGACAACATAATTTAATATCTCTACACGAGGAACATTTTTGGATGACGGATGCGAGATTTGTGGCCTAATCATGGACTGTCACTGCCTCTGTTTATGGCTCGAGCTTACATTACTCATTGTTCTATAAATTTAAAAATATGAAAATCCTGCTTAAAGCTATTTAATTTTGCATTATCCATATCTCATTATACTAATAATTATCTCATTATAGAAATTATCAAATTAAACTTTTTATGGATTATAAAAAAAAGAATTAAAACATTTTTTTTACATACACTTGACATTTGATTGTTCTAGAGTTTGCCGCGGTCAGATTTCATATTTTTTCTTCATTTATATTTTTTTTTTACAAAAATGCTAAAACTATTAACAACCCCCTTATGCCAAACAAGCGACATACATATACCTACATACCGCTTTGTGCTGCTAATAGCCAGCTAAGAGATTAACGGACAGCAGGTGCAAGCTTCGACAAATATCCATAAAAGTACACACATGTGCAAAAATACACATTTGCTTTCTGACACACACATATCTACACAACTAATAACAAACTTATATACAATCTGCCTTGTTGGACATACGTCAGCTGGATCTAGTACTAAGCAAAGATTGAGTATTTCCGCTTACAAACTAACCTTAATATAACAACTAAATTTTACTATCCTTCATTAATAATTTTAAACCAAATTTTAGTGACATAATAATTAACTAAAAAATAAATAAAAAAGAAAATCAAATAAAATAAAAATATACTTTTAAGTCTTTCTTGATCTGTTTTTCCCACATAGAGTTCATGAAAAAAAAATTTGATACTCTAAATTAAAGCAGCTTGGGATTTCCTACGTAGCTCTCAATCTCTCTCCCGCACACTCTTTCCACCGGTGTATACTCGTACGTTCATGAGTGTAGGTGTTTATTCTACTGTTGAGTAGCACTTAAAACGACAGCATGCAATGGGCAAGTAATAGATAACAACAAAAGTAACAACAACAACAACAACAACAAATCCTATAACTGTCGCATTGACGAATACAAACGAGCACCGACTGCATTTAGCGAGTGCATTAAGTCACGCATGCATATAATAAATACGTAACCAAGCAGTGAAATCTATTGGTTATGTTCTAGTACAATACTAGTTTATTTAAGACCAATACATTTGTATTTTCAATTTTTTTTTGCCAGATTTTGAGAGCATTTCGAAAAAAAAAATAATAATGTAAGGAATTTCAAAAAATCTAATAATCCATCCTTTTATTTAATTTGTAAAGTGTCTGTAATTACGAGCTTAATAAAAAAAAATTATTTTATTGGAGTTTAGGTAGTAGAGTATTTAATTGTATTGTAAAAAATGTAGAATAGATTCTGGCATAAGAAATTGACATTTTATACTCATTGCTTAAACTAAAGAAAATTTATGCAAACAAAAATTCTTTTTTTTCTGTTATAAGTTGAAATGTTAAAAAAATTTGGCTCAACAAAATAAAAAATTGGTATCCTTGGATCCTTTCAAATCAAAATAAAGACAATTTGTGGAATTATCTTCAGTAAAAATATTGCCTGAATGAATCACGTATGGATTCGTGTGGTCCGAAATATATAGTAACAAAATTTGTGTTTGATTTTATGCAACCGCTGAAGCGATTTTCGGCCGAGCTTCTCCTTCAATTTGTAGTGTTGGGTCTTGATGTTTTTCCAACAAATGAAGGAACCAACAGTTAATACTAAGCCGCCTCCGAACGGCTGATTGTCTGTTTCATAAGGAGCTTTTATTTCATATCAGAAATACACTCGGAGGGGGTTGACATTCTCTGCCGAGGGGCGATTGCAATTAGAAAATTTAACATAATTTTTATTTATATAATTTTTTTTATAACTTTTGGATGCTGGTCGCACCGAATATCAGTACGCAATGCTAACCACTAGACTATTGAGTACACGAAAATAAATGCACAGCTGCTATAATATCATTTCAATATGAACTGGTATGAAAATGCATTTCTTAAGTACCACTTCACGTCCTAGTGTATTTAAAAACAACTTCATCTCGTTATTACTGGGTTCTGCTTATATGTAATGCACATGCATACGTATCTACATAAACATATTAGCAATGCAACTAGCGCACATTAAGTGATAACGACAAGGCAACAAAGTGTCAGCGGAGTAATAATTTAATTTAGCCATAAAATAGTAAAACAGAAGCCGTTAGGACACTGCGCCTGGATTTCTAAGCCAGCAGACGGCCGACCGACCATACAGTGTGGCTATACATATGTATGAATGTACGTGTATATTGATTGGTGGTAGAGAGTGTATGAATATTGACAAACCATTGCTTTGTAGGTGGTTGCTTAGCTTGAGACAGTTAGTTGGTTGTGGCAGCTTGCACACGTCACTTCTAACGGTGTGTGTGTGTGTGTTGAAAACTACTTTCTAATGTTCGATAGCCCATACTTCGTACGTTCCTGTGTGCCTTTAACTGAACGGGTGTATGTATGTGGTATACATTGTTGTTGTTGGTATTGTTGTTGCTGCTGTTGTTGTTGTGCCCACTAGTGACGCGTGCGCTAACACGCAATACTACCAACAATCAGCTATGTCCTTAGCATGCAAGCATGTGCGTGTACTTATACATACGTGTATATACGAGTATGTTGTGTGTTGGTGGTAAATCACGGTAAATGCATTTAGTTTGGCACGCCAGGTTCTTGCCACACTTGCAATGTTGCATTGTTACCATCACTATTTTACTATTTTTATTTTATTATGCCACTTATATGGGCACCGCCCGCTAGTTTTAATGCAACACACACACATACACTAACTACTATAACTATATATATATATATATATATAGTATAAATAGAATACTTTGTATTTAGCGAGCGTGTTGCCAACGCCATCACCATCACCATCACCGGCACACATGGCTTGTTGCATGCCAAGTTGGGCGTAAAAACTATTTTTAAAAGTAACCGTAAATTATCTTTACGTTCAACATTGCACGGTAATGGCCAACATACCATGGTATATAACAGATATTTAGTATGTATATAGATACTTCCAGTGTGTTTGTGTCAGGTAATCATTTGTCTGGTCGCCGCTTTGTGGCATACATATATACATATATGAATGTATATGTACGCAGTAGATGAGTCGTTTAGGTGTAGGTGTAGTGAGGTGATATGAATTATTTGCAAAATTGCTTGTGGCAGGAATTCAATTACTCGCACACAATTCACAATTGTATGGATTGAATGGTGATTTTATTATTGCAAAAGAGTGATTTTGAAAGGGAGGTGTGCATTGTGTTTTGCTGTACAAATACAAATTGATACATTTGTAAAGGTACTTACTACTTTGATCTCTTTTGTGGGAGCTATAAGCTATAACCAACCGGTTTTGACGACTTCCAGTATAAGTATTTCCCAGAAGTTGTGGGTTCAGAGGCCCAGATTTTATGTTCCTAGGCAAACCAAGTCACATATGATGTTGAGATGCTGAGTTTTCGACAGAAATTTTTTTGGATTAGATTAAAGTTCCACTGCGTATAGGGGACGGCGAGTACAGCAGTCGATGGAACGATAAGCTGTACGAGATATACGGTGATATTGAGACACAGCAGCTACTTTGGCTAGATCATGCGATCTGGATGGATAAGAATACTCCAAATATTTGATAAAGTAAAAGTTTCGTTCGGTTTTTATCTAAGAGATGGCGTTATTGTCCATAGTACTAGTGTTACGTGTCGCATCATGTCATACTATACGACGCTTAAAACGTGTTTCTTCGCGTTAAAAGTTTGCCTTTGACAGTTTTTCGATTGATTCACTCAGTACGTTGTGAGCGCTCGTCAAAGTTGGACACCAGCAAAGAGAAATTTTGCTATATTTTACAATTTTTCTTCGATCAAGGCGAAAAAGCAGCCAAAGCGGCTGAAAAAATTAATTTAGTTTATGGGCCCGATACTGTAAACGAACGTGTGGCACAAAAGTGATTTATTAGGTTCCGTTCCGGTAATTTCGATGTCAAAGATGCACCACGCGTCGGAAGGCCTGTCGTCGAAAATTGGGATAAAATCATGGAAATAGTGGAAATAGACCGTCACGTGAGCACTTATTTAATTGTTGAGATTCTAAAGATAAGCCAGACAACAGTTTGGAACCATTTGCATAACCTTGGATTCAAAAAGAAGCTCGATGGTTGGGTGCCACACGAAGTAACGCAAAAAAAACATGATGGATCGAATTTCCATCTGCGAATCGTTGCTGAATCGCAACAAAATCGACCCATTTCTGAAGCGTTTGGTGACTGGTGATGAAAAGTGGATCACTTACGATAACGTCAAGCGAAATCGGTTGTGGTCGAAACGCGGTGAGCCGGCGGAAACGGTGGCCAAGCCAGGATTGACGGCCAGGAAGTTTTTGCTGTGTGTTTGGTGGGATTGGCAAGGAATCATCTACTACGAGCTGCTCCACTATGGCCAAACGCTCAATTCGGCCTTCTACTGCCAACAATTGGGCCGTTTGAAGGCAGCACTCATCCAGAAGAGGCCATCTTTGATCAACAGTGGCCGAATTGTGTTCCATCAGGACAACGCCAGGCCACACACGTCTTTGGTGAAGGGCCAGAAGCTCCAGGAGCTCGGAAGGGAGGTCCTAATGCACCTACCCTATAGTCCGTACCTGGCTCCAAGTGATTACCAGCTTTTTCTGTCCATGGCCATCGCGCTTCCTGGTGAGAAGTTGGCCTCAAGAGAAACCTGTTAAAATTGACTCTCCGAGTTTTTTGCCAATAGGGATGCAGCCTTCTACGGGAGGGATATAATGAAGTTGGCATCTCGTTGAAAACAAGTTTATGAGCAAAACGGCGCATATTTGACTTAAATCGAACAAATCTACACAAAGTTATCATATTTTGAAAAATCAATAAAAAAACCGAACGAACCAATTACTTGACCTAATATATTCAAAATTTCAAATCGCGAATTATCGAATTTCCATCCAAACTTTCAATTAGATAACTGTCGCTTGAAGGTTAACGAGGCAAAGTTAACTCATGTAACATTCACAACTATGAGCTTGGAATAATACGTCGTTATATTTATTTAATATTTATTTATTGTCCATAAACTCTTCCAAGGTAAGTCCAAGGAAATAGCATTAAATTCTGTGGCAGTACAGATTGAAAAATCTCGAGTGGGGGTAGAAGGAATACATTATCATGGCTTTAATTGATACAGCAGGCGCTTTGAATAATATTCAGCCCGGTGCAATAATGCGCACATTTAAAGACCTGAGTCTTTGAATCTCTCGTAAATTTTTTTGAACACATGCTTCTGAGCTTATTCATAATTTCAACTATTCACTTCTCTGGATATTTACAACGAGTAATATGTGGTTGGGTTAAGAGAGAAGGGAAATTCATGCTGTACTATATGCTCATCACGTGGCTGTTTCGGGTAAAGGCAAACTCCCACGATATAAACGATATTTGTCGATGCGCCAAATCATGCGATACACCAAGAAGCATAGACTTCTAGACAGGAAGCTCTCATGGAAACCTAGAAACCCCGAAGCTAGGGTTCCGAAGGCTTATGTGTTACTTTATATCTGCCAAAGGGTGATGGCGCCCAGATGGTGACTGACTCCAACTCTGGCTATACATACATATTAGTTTGTTAGCCAATAATGGAAAAGAAATTTGCAGTTAAGCCTATATAAAGTATAGCAGCTAATATATGTATGTACAGTTACTGTCTATAGATTTGTTGTACAAGCAACAGGCAGCGAAGCCAACTGAGACGGAGGAACAAGACACATACTAATATATTAAGAAAGTTTCTATATATGCTCAATACCACAGGTTTTCGTAATATTTTGGAAATGAATTTGAATTCAAAACTTAATATTTCATTCCTCTCCAAACACAAGAGAGAAAAGATAGATGCGCACAAAGACACAGAGTTAATAATCTATATAGACGGTTCTAAACTGGATAATAGAGCGGGAGGTACCGTCTTTTCCGAAAAATTAGATAACAGAATTTCTCTCCAACTACCAGACCACTACAGTGTTTTCCAAGCGGAGATCACCGCAATCAAAGAAATTGTTCTGGTTCTGTTAAAGAGGGAGAAGTTCAAATATATACAAACAGCCAAGCAGCTTTGGAATCACAAGAAGTCCTTTAGGATGTCGTTAAAAATGGCCAACGAATGCCCTGGTCTATTAGTGGGACTAACAACCTACCTCACGACAAATCTACAATGGCTTCCAGGACACAGAGATATTTCAGATAATTACGAACCAGATGAACTAGTCTGATCAGACATCGCTTTACAAATTCTAAAAGAGATTTTATTTATATTTATATATTGTATATTTAATTCCAAATGTAATTTTTGTTTCTTTTTTGCAATTCTTTTCTACTTTGGAATCAAATCGACTCTCCCTTATAAACATTAATATGTAAACAAAACTATACTTGCAAGTATTTGCCTTCATCTTCTTGCTCAATGCTCAACCAGCAACGCTAATATATTTCTACGCTTCGAAGCGTCATGATTAACGAGTTGAGTGTTAACAAATACAATAGCAACACACACACACACAAAAATATGGATATGTACAACAGCAACACATAAAAGTTCAAAGAGAGCAGGAGAGTGAGAGTTAACAGAGGCGGAAGTATAGTAACGGCGTACCAGCAGCTGATGAGCGAACGTAACAGGACATGAAATGTGAAATGAGCAGGAACAACGAACGGATGTAGGCTATAAAAGAAAGTGAGTATATTATACGAGTATATATGAATGTACATATACGTAAATAAAATAAATTGGAGAGCGTAAGCCAACAAATGAGGGAGCAGCAAAGGAAAGAATGAAGGCAATCACACTCACACACATACAGAACTAACAGCAGCCAGTATAATGATGACGAGGATGTTGGCAATGAGTTGCGTACTTAAGCTGCTGCTCATCAAGGTGAGGCGTCTGCTATGAGAGCGTATTCGCATAGTAGTGTTAGCCTGCTCACAGATGTCGGTTAGTGGGAAGGCCGAAGTGGGGAAATTGCGCCTGAAAGGTTAACAACAACAAGTATTGCGTAAATAGTAGCAGACACAGAGACACAGACGCAACCACTGGCAGCGAGCGTAAATATTCGTATATGAAAAAAAACAACGGTTAAAAGAACCGTATGAAGAAAATGTAGATAGATTGCGTGTATGTACACGTATGTGTGGGTGTGCATGTGTGTGCGTAAAGTGAACAAAGTATATAAATTGAAGTGTTTGACAAAAGGAAATTTAATTTAAAAACTGTATGCTTTTAAAGATGTGAACCAATGCAAACACACACATATAAGCTCATACGCATACACACACACACACACACACACACATACTTATATGTGATAGTATAATTTCAGGCGCATACGCATGACTTACTGGGTAAATGTGTTTACGTAAACACAAAACGTCGTCATGGGACGGCTAAAACCAGCAAAGGGATGCACATTAGACCACATTTAAGTTTAATGGCGTTATTTCGACGTGTTTGTTTTTATTTTTCAGGGCGGAACGCAACAAGATAAGAATGAATAACGTAGGAAAACATGAAGAAAAATTACACAATGGTATGAACAATGAGACATCTCACTGAGCCGACTCACAAACAATTTTAGATTTTTGGATGCACCCACTGGCATTGGTCAATGATAATATGATGGGTGGCATAATTGTGTTTTTTTTTTAGACCAGCTTGAAAGAAAATAAAAAATAAAAAAAGTTTATTATTATATTTTCTATTGAAAAGAGCTTGAGTAGAGCTCAATCTTAAAGGCGTTTGAAATAATTTAAAATAAAATTAAATAATATAAAATAAAATAACATAAAATAAAATAAAATAAAACAAAATAAAACAAAATAAAATTAAATAAAATAAAATAAAATACAATAAAACTAAATAAAATTAAATAAAATAAAATAAAGTAAAATAAAATTAAAAAATAAAATGAAATAAAATAAAATTAAAATAAAATAAAGTAAAATAAAATAAAATAAAATAAAATAAAATAAAATAAAATAAAATAAAATAAAATAAAATAAAATAATATAAAATAAAATAAAATAAAATAAAATAAAATAAAATAAAATAAAATAAAATAAAATAAAATAAAATAAAATAAAATAAAATAAAATAATACAAAAAAAATTAAATGTATTAATTAAATAAATAAATTAAGTTTAATTGTAATTAAACAGAAATACGAGAAATGAGAGGTACAATTTTCTTCCTATCACGTCTACATACTTGGACGTTTCTCTCTGGAAAGTGCTAAGTTCATTGAAATCATCGTTTGCCACCGAGCTTTATAAAAGTTACGCTCTGTATTAATTTATTTGGAAAGTTAATTTAAATTTGGTATATAGGTTGCACATTTAAAGTCTCATTCTAGCCTCTATTTAATTAACCCTCAAATTAATTGAGCATAAATTTATTTAATTTAAGGAAAACAAGTTTTCATACTTTAGTAATATACAGAAATTTTCAAAAGCAACGCAAATATTTTAAATATTAAAAGCGGGTTGTTGCTTGATTCAACTCTAGAGAATTTATTTAAATCACTTGTATCGCCTATAAAACACACCTCCACCAAAAGAGTCATATTATTAGCCAAATAAAAAATATACATTATAATTTTTGTTGTTGTTGTTGATTATTTTGACACTCCCAACCATCAGCAGCTGCCCATCTGACCGCCCATTTTCGCAGAGTTTCACTAACTGCTCACCCTTTAAACGGCTACTTTTGTCAAGTCAGAAACAATAATGGATTTGTTATTGCACTCAAGGGATCGACGCCCATTCCGTGCCTATGACCCTTATATATGAGTATTATATTGAGATAAAACTATGCAACCTTTCCACACCAATCCATTCCCACAGCGCCTGTGTGTGTGCGTGTGTGTGTGGTTGTAGCCAACAGCCAGGCGTATTGTCTTTTCCGCCTTCAACAGTAGTTTTGTGTCAATTCAGCTGCCGTCTTTGGCTTTTATTTGTCTTTCATATATTTATTTTTGCATTTTTGTTTTTATTTTTCTTTATGCTATTTCAACATTCTTCGTGCTTCATAGTCTTCCTCTGCTAAAGTGCTCCTCTATATGTATATACGTGTATGTAGTCTATAGATACTATCTTTACTATTGTCTTTATGCAGCTTCCGTCTGCGTTTCGGCTGTGAGTGTATAGGTATAAGTACATATATGTGTCCCTTCATTTAAGTAGATCAGCTTTTGTTTTACTTGGAATCTACTTTCATCAACATTCCTACATTTCTACCTACGAAATTTCGCAGAGCCCAACACATTCAAGTGACTTTCCACAGATGTTGTATTGTACTTGAGGCTCACACGAAAGCTGCCTTCTCTGTGGGGCGCCCTGATTGAAGTGCACGAACGACATACAATTGAAGTGTTAAAACTTGGTTGGGTTGACGGAGTTGTAAACTTATTTGGACACATATACGTGTATGTGAATGAATGAGTTGGAAGTGGAAAATTGCGCAGGACAAGTGTGAGAGCAAAGCGGATAAGAAGGAAAATAAAGAGACTGGAAGGGATTATGCAGTTCATTTGAATGAATTTAATTTTTTATGCGTAAATTGAGCAGTCGTCGGACAGCAAGACAACAAAAAAAGAAAACAAAAATAAAGAAAAAATTACTTACTTATATGCAGAAGGACAAGGAGCATTTAATTTGAAGATATTTAAGTTCATTCGGGTTCTTCTTTTTAAAGAATTTACTAAGCATAGATAAAAATTAAGGATTTTTGGTCATATTTTTTTACTAGTTAAAAACCTTCTCTTAAACTACACATGTTCGTGTGCTGAGCTGTAATAATCTTCTTATTATAAGAGGAAATACTTACTTGTCTAAGCACTGTAGTATGTGAGGACTAAATATATGTATATTTTTAAAAATTTCTGAAATAATTAAAGTAGAAATACTTATTTTTTGATTTGAAAAACAATTGGGAATCCTATATCAGGCTGCACTACATTTAGTCTTTTTGTCTCGATCTGGTCAGCTTTTAATAAAAGGGATATGGTACCTGAAAATCTTTATATAAGTTTGCAACTAAATTTTCTTTATGTACGTATCACTGTAAATTTTTATTTTAAAATAAAATGCATTGCCAATCGCTAGGTTCAAGAAGACCTCCTTTTTCGAAATTTTTTAATCGCCATGGTTGAACGAATCAGTACAGACCTCTCTATCCTAAAATCCACTGTAACAGTTGATCCAAAAGGGTTTACAAGTAATTGATATGCAAACTAGTCACCAAGATTTGGAAAGGAACCCTCTATCTTCCTATATGAAAAAAACCACGAAACAGCTAATCAGAAGCTAAGATAATTTTTGCTCTTTTCTTTGACCTATGGTACTGTGTGGTACTTAATGGTGTCATGTGGAAGTCCAATTAGAGGTAAGATAAGACTCGCGTAAGATATAAACTATTTTTGTGATGTTTATAAAGAACTTCGCTGTGCAGAGGACTGAAAAATGCTTCAAAAGTGTACAAGAAGTTCTTTCCAATTCAGATTAGTCTGGACAAAAATAGAAGGGGTGCTACAACTTTCCATTCATGTCTGCCTCCCAACAGTTAAGCAATATGTTCCATTGCTATTAAAGCTCATGCTGCTCATGTGTACCATAAAACAAGTAGATTGTAACCTGTCGTTGGGCTTACAATTTTCGAGACCACGTGAGAAAAGGGTTAGTTTATTTCGGTTGAAACATCCGGAAAGATTAACGTTAAAAACGTCACAATAAATTTCTTTTCGTTTTTACCCGAAATGAAAAGGTGTCGGTAATGTTAAATCCTTAACAGATAATGTTAAACGTTAACATTGAAGTGTGCTGTTAATATCAATCGTGAACGACTTCATTTCGTTTTGATAACATGGCGCCTAAACGAAACGATTTCATTTCGTTGAGTTGGTTTTTCTTGTTAGCGTTTGGTTAGTTGAGCATCTCTGATTTGAGGCAATTTTCAAACACTTTTTGGTACATATTGGCCGAAATCTCAGCCGAAATAATTTGACGAATGCCAAGTGTTCAAGAGTTAAAATCCTACAACAAAAGTCCAACGGTGTCAAATTGCATGATTTCGGTGGGCAATTTAGATCGCCCAGATGAGAGATTACACGGCTAGAAAGTTTCTCTCGCAATAAAGCCATATTGCGATCTCTGGGATCGAAGAAATACGTCCAGGAGCATATTCCCCGGATATGGCACCTTGTGGTTACTGGTTATTTCCTAAAATTAAAAAGAAAAAGGTCCTTAATCGCAACGGGGACACAATTGATGTGATTAATAAGCTTACAAAGTGATGGCTACGAAGAAATACAAGCAGAATTTTTTTTTCTGGGACCAAGCTTTTGTTAATCCCCTCGTATATGATGTAATGATTACTGGCACCTGAAAACACTTCTAGCAATCTCATAAAACTTTTTCGTTTCCCACAATATCTGTCTTCCTACTTGTGAGGATACTTTCCGTTGTGAGATTACTACTTTGTTTATCGCCTAATTAACAATATTTATAAATTTAACTTCGGTTGAATTTTTGTTTATTTCTATTTTTTGAACTCATCTTTATAATACTCACTTTGCCAGATTTACTCTTCGGAATCCCTTTTCTGTATTAAGGCATAATCACTGAGAGTTTTGAGGAATTTTAATTATTTCTTACTCTTCACAGTTTATTAATTTTCATGTGGTCTATAAAAGCTGATGAGCTAATCCATAGCTGTTCAATATTAGAGGCACGATTTGTTTCGGTTTCAGATCGATCTGCCATGGGTTTTCGGTCAACGGTCGCTAGGATTTTTCCTTTATTTTTCCCCCGAGCTGAGCAACACTGGATGCGTCAAAAAACGGTACACACAATGAAATTATATACAGAAAGTTAAAAAAATCTATTGTGAAATTAAATATTAGAATTTTTTTTTTTGAATCGTTCAAACTCCAAGCAGAAGAAGATAATAATGAGGGACAACAATAATGACAATGACATATTAAACATATTAAATATCACTACAACGTTAGTACAAAAATCCACATGAAGAAATCCAAATATGTAAACTTGCATATATATGTAACACATACATACATACATATAGAGTCACAGTCAAAATGGAGCCTGGCTGCTTTAATAAAATGAGGCCATTCACTGGCATTCCATAGAGCATTTTGCCAACGCAAGACATTCTAATTGTAGTTATTATATAGTTTGCTCACTGACTTTATGCTTCGCCGACAGACTCAATAGTACCTACACACACATACATATATGAACACTTATATTATGTACGTGTATGTAGGTAAATATTCAAACAAATGTACAAATGTGCATTAAAATATACGCAAAAATTTATAGCTATATAGCCGTCTATGTCTGAGCTTTTATGTGGTAAGCCAGCAAGCCGTGGAAAGGAAGTGAAGGAACAGAGACAATTGAAAACAGAGGGCAAACTAAAAAGTGAATGAAAAAAACATGAAACTGAGTGCGGAGATAAAAACGTAAGGTCTGTGCTGAAAGATTGTGAAAGGCATCTTCATATATATATACATATATATGTGTATACATTTGAATTACGCTGGTAGTTGCTTAACTACGCTGGGCTATGCCGATAAAGAGGCTTGCCAGTTGCTTACACACTTTCACCATACTTTCGTTATACTCGTATGTGACAGACGCTTGACGGCCGTGTCTGTGCGCGAGTATGCGGGTCATGCCATTAGTCAGCAGGTCAGCTGGCAGACAGATGTGAGAGTTAGCTAGCGATTAATATCATTTTATAGACAATAAGAGAGTTCGAATAGAAGAAGAATAGTGTATGGGAATAATAAATTTTTCTAGAAGCAAAAAGTATTTTAAACAAAAGATTAATGAAGTATTTAAAAAAACAAGCGTATTACGTTTGTTATAACTTGTTTTGGAAGACAGATATTTGAAGGGTATTCTGATCTATAACTAATTTTCTGGAACTCTCAAGGTGTAGATATTAAATACGATTAGTCAAATTTGGCTGATTTGACGCCGGGATTCTTTTGAAGAGTTTTATGATTTCTTTTATATGATACCATTACGAGTATTACCAGTGGCCGGATGGCCAATTGTGAACGAGAATTCATGGCGTGCGTTTTGTAGTTTTTCTAAAAAATGGAGTGACCTACGTTTTATTCTAAGCCATCTCCCAACGTCTGATGGTATTTTATTTCATGTCAAAAATACACTTTTCCTGCCGAGGGTTGATCGCCTGAAATAAAAAATATTTTTTATAATTTTGTATGTTGGCTGAACCAGGATTTGAACTCTGACTTTCCGAACTTTTATGACTATTACTTAAAATGTGCAAATTAAGAATTTCCAATGATTGTTTGATTACTCTTCATATTCTTATTAATAAGACTCAAGTTGGAACACCTACCAACTCAATATGAGCCAACATGCTTGTTGAATCTTCCGACCGTATATTTCTTAGAATGAATCTAGCATTCGCCGAGCTGACCTAAGCTCCGTCTGGCCAAGAGGAGATCACAGGTGGCCGCAGGAGCTTGTGAATATAAAATTAGGTGGCCATGCTCGTAAGCTCTTCAAGGACCCTTGGATGTTGATCCAACCCAATCACAACAAAAATTGGCAGAAACACTACATGTGACTCGAGGAGCAATTTGCCAACGTTTAAAAGTCATGGGAAAGATCCAGAAGTATGGAAAATGGGTGCCACACCAGCTGAACGATAGACAAATGGAAAATCGAAAAACCGTTTGTGAAATGCTGCTTCAACGATTCGAAAGGAAATCTTTTCTGCATCGAATTGTCACGGGGGGCGAAAAATGGAAAAATGGATTTATTTTGAGAACCCGAAGCGAAAAAAATCATGGCTTTGCATGAAGCTGGCCAATCGACTGCAAGGCCAAATCGCTTTGGCCGCAAGACAATGCTCTGTGTTTGGTGGAACCAGTGTGGTGTGGTACGAGTTGTTAAAGCCTGGTGAAACGGTGAACAGGGATCGCTACCGACAATAAATGATCAATTTGAATCATGCGTTGATCGAAAAACGGTCGGAATGGGACGAAGACATGGCAAAGTTATCTTGCAATATGACAACGCGCCGTCTCATACCGCTAAACTGGCGAAAGACACGTTAAAAACACTTACTTAGGAAATATTATCGCACCCGCCGTACTCTCCAGACCTCGCCCCGTCCACCTATCACCTTTTCGCATCGATGGGACACTCCCTTGCAGAGCAGTGCTTCGCTAATTTTGAAGGAGTCGAAAAATGGCTCGTCGAATGGTTTGCCTCGAAAGAGAAAAAGTTTTTTTTGGAATGGTTTCCATAATTTGCCTGAGAGATGGGCAAAATATGTAGAAACCAATGGTTAACACTTTGAGATTCCTTCGAAAATTAAGGGTTTTTTTTATCGAAAGAGTTTTTAAGCTTTCCGCTGTTTTGGTAATGAGAGATTTACCTGCGATAGCGAAGTGCGCTACATTAAATAGGATGTTGGTGTTGTTCATTGCAAATGGTCTAGCTCTGTAGATAATGTTTAGTTTCCAAGTTCCTCACCATACAAAGATTCCACAGAGCCAATGCGCTACTTTAGAATGTATGTCCCGTCGGGTTTCTGTTGCTTTGTTGGTTCTCTATTGAATTTTTAGCCTCTTAAACAGTCCTTTTTGTCGAAGATGGCCACCCAGACTTTTTACTTTGTCAGCTGGTTCCATTAAGTGGATACCTTCTGGCGGTAAATGATTGGGCAGAGAGGATATTAATTTGCTGATCTTGGCAATCTCCGATGGGTGATGGTTGGATTCCGAGAATGCTTTCCACTGGAATTGAGTTCAAAAAGGAGTTGACGGACTCTAGGTGAATGCTTGCACAGCATAACATTATGCTCACTTTGGGTTATTAACTGCCGGAATTTTTACGCCATAAGCCTGCACACCGATCTCAGCTGGTGGAAGGGGTACCCGAGGATTTTCCAGATTACAGCTGTGGTTATCGTGCAGTGAAAGGTCAGCGGGATAGCCGTTTACATTCAAAAAGACTATTTATCTTAGTCTCAGTTCTTCACACTGGAGCTGGCACGGATTTTATCCGGTTTCACCCTTTCGGTGACCTAACACTGTTAAGCTTATCCATTTATTCTAGTCACAATAGTTTACCGATTTGCCTTTACAGCAGGCTTTTGTAGACAAAAAATTAAGGTGACCTCATCATTTGCAGGCTTAGCTTCTATTTAGATGTGGCTCAGAGCACCTAATCTGCAGACAGGATATATATATAAGTGTTTTTTATACAAAATATTGTTCTGAAAGCTTCAAAGCTTACCTAACTGGTGTACCTTTTCCTTCTTTTTTTAGTTTTTTCTTTTGTTTTGATACGGTGCTTTAGTTTCTATTATAATTGATTGACAATTACCATATTGGGATAATTGGAGATATGTTCGATTTTACAAGCAAATATAAAACTAGATTATTTGGTAAAGGAATGGAAATAAATTTAGTCGAGAAAATAATTCTTAAAACTCCTAAAGCTCACATACTTAAATAGTCATACATATGTTTTTATAAAAAATCAATTTAATTAAGATTTTAAAATATATAAAAAGCACAGCATTTGCGTAGAAATTTAATTTACATATAGAAATTTTAATGAAATCACAGCAGCTACACTGCGTATACGCAACATTTTCCCGTAGATATTTGTACAAAGAAAAAAAGCTTTAACGACATTTTAATTGAGTTTAAAAACTTCATTAATTTCATGATTGACACGAAATGTGTGCGCTTACCACAACAACCGCCTCACTCACACTCACCCACACTCACTCTCACACACTCGCCCCAGCGTTTTAGTGTTTCTCAGTGTAAAACATTAAATAATTTTAATTTTATATTAACAAATGTAAACTGTTTTTTTATTTTATTTTATTTTTTATGTCCATTCGACATTACCAATTTTTGTACTCTCGTACATTTCTTTGCATGCATATGTTGATGAACTAAAGTTTTAATACACCCTGCACTGCATGTGGTGTTTTTGGCAGCTGCGAAATAGTTACCTGGAATAACATACTTTTGTATATGTGTATGTATATATGAGTATTTACTCGTATGTTATATTATTCCCTTAAGCCCTTGTCAGTAACCAGAAGTTTTCATCAACTGCTAATTATTACTTTTGAAGGCAATCGAAAACTTACCTGCAATGAAACAGAAAAATGAGGAAAAAATACTAATTAATTAAGTTTTAATGTGAATAATATTTATGTGTGTTAAAAAGTATATGTTTGTGTAAGAATTTATAAAAATAAAACCATAAAAATATTAGAATAGGAAGCTTAAGAGTTTATGGTGTCGGTTTTGTTAAGTGATACGCTTTAGTTTTGTAAAAAAAAATATATATATGTATATATAGTAAAAAGCATTTACTTGCCATAGTTTGAACTATACGATTTATGTCAAATATTAATTCCGTACGTATGTACATCTTATAACTTTTGCCTACATACGAATTAGACAGTCCCAATTCGATCATCCATATGAGGTAATTATGTAGAGTTGAAAAGTTTCTATATTTGTAATAATTTTCACTGCACAAATATCATTTTCAAAAGTCAATTAATGATTTGGAATACATAATCTCAAAGCATTTCTTATGACGTCACACAAATTACAGAGCGAACTATTTCTTAACAATTTTCTGGTTTCTAAGACATATACTACGTGTACATACATCTTGAAAACACTCGAATCCATCAAACAAATTACATGTACATAGGTATGTACATATATTGAAGAGGTAACAAATCTATCAGTCTCCGTTGAGACTGAGCAGAGTAAAGTGTAATATCACAATTTAATGCGTCATTTTGCTTTACTCACACAGAATCAGTACATCATCAATTGAGCTACGTAAGAGCGTTTTATCTTCACATAAAGACAGACAATCAAGTACAAATAAACGCATATTTGTGTGTGTGTGTGTGTGTGTGGGTGTGCGTGCCATCTACGCGACATTCATTTACTAACCCACTGTGTGTACCTACCATATACACACAATAATAGCCGCCAAGGCAAGCCATTCATCACTATGGACCAAATGGATAGCTAGCTTATGAGCAGGCTATCTTCCAATTTTCGTCTCGTCACACTCACCCGCCTGGCATTCACATTTAATAACAATCATCATAATTTCTTCTATTATCATTCGTTTCGTTTATCACTGATTTATGCGTTTGTGCATACTTGTGTGTGTTTGTCTGTGTGTGAGTGTATGCATTTGAAAGTAAATATATATATTTGTATGGGATTTCAATCGTGCCCCAGTTTTCTTTACGTTTGCTTTTGCACTTTTGTACTATCAGAGTTTTGTTGTTTTTTTGTTGCGCTCATTGGGCGTTATCTTTTTTTGGACAAATGTGTGGAGGTGTGTATGTACGTGTATGTTAGTACAGCAAACATTCTACGGTGACACTAAGTGGCGGTGAAAGACAGGCAAGCGATGACGTCTGTGAAATTCTGAATGAATGACAAAAAATTCTACAACCAATCGCTGTTGGGGTGCGGGTGGAATGTAGGCGAACAGTTAAATAGACTGCCTTGAGGAGAAATTTCAAAAGCATTCAAAGGTAGGCAAAGGTATGCCAGCGATGTGCTCAAAAATATATCTTTTTTTTTTGCAATATTAAAGTAGAGAATAAGTCGTGCTTTAAAGGGAATAATTAAATTCATTTTAATTATAAACAAAAAAATTTGTATAAAAATGTTCAATAAGTAGTAAAAATTTAATGTATTTATGAAAATATTAAAAGCAAAATTCATAATTAAAATAATAATAATAAAAAAGTTAAAGCGTTCATTTTCTGCGGTATATGCCACGCCCTTTTCTTATCATTTCACCCAGCATTACCCATAACAAATACCATATCCAAGTACACTTTGTATGTGAGTAATACATGCATAAATAAGCTATTGATTTCAATTCACTTAATAAATATTAACTGTGAGTAGAGTTGTCAACTTTTGCCAGCATTCAACATATGTGTGTACATATGTACATATTTAAAAATGTAGCTGCCAATCATTTACGCTTTTACTGCTAAATTAAAACTGCAGAACTGTGAAATTTACATACAAGAGAGCGAAGCACTGTTAGATCGCTAACAGTGTTGGCTAAAGGTTTTTTTCTGCATATGTGTGTATTTAAAATTTCTGCATAAAGTTTTCAAAGCTTTCGGGCTTACATTTAACTTTAACATTTAAGAGTTTTATTGTGCACTTTGAGCAGAAAGACATTTAAGTGTTTGCATTGGTAAATAAAGAGAATTTAGATTTAACCCTTCAGAGCGTTAAATAGCGAGCTCAACAAAAATTCGCCGGGAAAACTTCAAAAATTTGGTAAGTGAAAAGAAGTTACGAAAAACAATATTTTGAAAGTATCATGTTATCTTTGATATAAATAAAGTGCAGAAAATCAACAATATGTGTCTGTATGCGTTTTATTTGGATAATTTGACCAATTCATTTCATATTCAGGAACAAAGTAGTTTTATATATTTTCCTTTTGCTCGTTTTATACTTCTCTATTTGTTTTTATTTTATATTATTTTATTCTTTTAATTTTGTTTTAATTTTTTTATCTATTATTATTTGTTTTTTTTATTAACGGTTTAACTTGTTCATTTCAATAATTTATTTATTTTTAAATAATTTCAATTTGTTTTATATTTTTTATGCTTTATTTTATTTTAATTATTTTTATTTGATTTTACTTTTTAATGTTTCACTTATTTTTTTTATTTTATTTAATTACATTTCATTTTAATTTTGTTATTTATTTTAATTTAATACAATTTAGTTTCCTTTTTTATTTTATTTTATTTACTTTTTTATTCTAATTTGTGTTATGTTATTGTCTACTATTTTATTTAATATAATATTATAAAATGTAACATTATTGTATATTTTGTTTTATGTCTCTTTTTTTATTTTTATTTTATTATTTATATTATTTATTTTAATTTTATTTTATTTGATTTGTTTTGTTTAATGTGATTTTACGTGTTTTCCGTTTGAATTTATTATTTTTCGTCTTATTTTATTTTTTTATTTTTAATTTAAATTAATTTAATCTTATTTATTATTATTATTTTTATTTTACTATACTTCATTTATTTTATTTTAATTTGATTTATTTTGTTTAATATGATTTTATACAATATGTTTTTTATTTTATTTTATTATTTTTCGTCTTATTTTATTTTTTTATCTTTTATTTAAATTAGGTTAATTTTATATAATAGAATTCAGTTTATTGTGATTTAGTTTAATTTTATTACATTTCAGTTTATTTAATTTTTTATTTAATTTAATTTATTTTTAATTTATTTTCTGTGAATATATTTTTTTACTCAATTTTATTTTCTTTTATTTTGGTTTGTTTGTCTTTATTTTATTTTATTTTATGTTACTTTATTTTATTTTATTTCATTTTTTTCTTTATTTTTTATATTTTTTTATTGGATATTGTTTTATTTCTGTCTATTTGATTTTATGGTACTTTATTTTTCTATATGCTTTTTAATTTAATTTAATCTTATATTTTATTTTATTTTTTGTTATTTTATTTTATTTTATTTGTTTTTATTTTATTTTATTTTATTTAACTTAATTTAATTTTATTTGATTTTATTGTACTTTATTTATCGGTTTTCTTTTTTATTTTATTTCATTTAGTTTGAATTTCCTTTTTTCACAGTTTAATTTATTTATTTTGTTTAGTTTATTACACTTTAGTTCTACTTGATTTAGTTTAGTCTAATTTCTTAAGATTTTCTATTATTTTGAGCTTTTGCTACTGCTAAGGAACGTAAATATTTCTACGGTAAGCTTTTTAACAAAAATGACATTTATATCTGACATATAACATTATGTTAACGAGAAAGCTTTCAAACGGTTTGGAAAATGAAAAACTGTTAACGCTATCTAAGCTTTTATGTCTTTTAAAAGCTTTATGCAGAGTTTAGCTTTTATATATGCATGTTTTCTAAGACTCCAACAAAAAGTTTAGTGCTCAGAGCTTTTTGCTTAACTGCAAAGTTTAAACACGAAGTGAATCGTTTTTTGCAGCGTTAGTAAGGAAATAAAAATAGTGTTCAGAATGGACGTGTTTCTGGCTATTTCTGTGAGATTTCCAGAAACTTAAAATTTTGCCACCAGTGTAAGTATGGAGAACACATACAAGTACGTAGCGTAACATAACAAAAGTATTCGACATTTTATATATCAAGCGTTATATAAGCTGGCTCGGAAAATGCTGACATGTAATAATACAAATATTTAAGGAATATTTTTTGGGTGAGTGTATCAATAATTTGGATAAGTCGATGACGGAAAATATAATGCATGATGATTTTTGGTAAAGAAGAATTCCTACGTATTTCAATAACTTTATAGATTTTTTTTAAATATGCATCTTAACAATAAATTGATTTTTAATGGGCAATTAATTATATTAAATATTAAATGGTCCCGAGTATTTATTGGGTGTCTCAAATAGATATATCTTTCCAATTAGACGCTCCAAATCAGAAAACAGTAAGTATGTTTCCTTATCCCCACAATGTAATAAAATATTTTTCAAAGTTGATAATGCTGAAGTCAACTGCGCATCAGACTTTCAGGCTTGCTGATGTAATGAAATTCATGTCAGTGAATGTCAAGTAAAACCGTTTAGCCAAAGATTGTACTGTATTTTCAATAAACTCTCTTGCAATAGAATGAATGGCAATACTTTAGGGCTTACATTTGAAATTTCTTTTAAATTTAATACAAAAGAAAACAAACAGATAAATCAAAAATAAGTATACAGGCTACCTGTTGTTGGCTGAGCAAGCTGTAAGCAAGCTATCAGCATAATGCACTCATTCAAAGCCCTTTACTCCATCATAATACCTAAGGATATATACTCGTATGTTTGCAGGTGATTGAAGCATTGTTTACGCGTCGCATACAGTCAGATGCCTAAACAAATAAATGCCAAGCTTGACTTCAATACACTCTCCTCCCCTTCGCTCCTCCCATTTTGTATGTCTTCGCAAATCAGTACCAATGCAGCTGCAACGGCATTCATGCACCAACTTTCTTCGCGCTAAAGTGATTTTTATGATCACTTACCTCGACGTCAACTTGACAGCCATTCAGATTACACTGCACTACGCCTCCGTGTATGCAACAGCAGTTAAGCGTGCCAACAGCAGACAACAGTCTCTCAAAGCCACCCTTGGAGGCGTTCAACTATCACAAGCAATCATAACGCCAATCACCGTTACCGTTTTAACATTGAATGGCAGTACCTGCAGCGGATTTACGCTTGCATTATGTACTGAATTTTCCTGAGTGAATAACGGTGCAGGGGATGGCGTGTATTTATGTAATATTTCTTCATTTCCTTTACAACGCTGTGCGCCGTGCATGTGAATGGAAATTGTTGCGCTTAAACTTCGCTTTCATTTAGCTGAAATTACTTGACATTCATCACTACATATTTTTGTATTGAGTGTTTATTAGACTGAAGTAATTACTTTAGCTCATTCAACTGCGATTTCAATTAATTTACTGGAAAACAGCTAGAGCTTTATTATTTATAATTAAATACTTATCCAGGTTTAATAACGAAAGATGGCGTTAGAAAGATGATATGTATGATTATGTACTAAAAAAGATAATGGGAGAAGTGTTTGGGCGCATGTAAGAGATGGACACCAGCAAAGAGAAAATACTCTATATTCTACAATTTTCTTTGATAAGGGCGAAATCACAAGTCAGGCAGCTGAAAATGGGAAAATTGCTTATGGTCCTCGTCCTAGTAATTTTGTTGCAAAAGATGCTCCACGGTGAGTACGACGGTCATGCGAACACATTTTTGATATCTCTGAGGGTAACCATTGCACACAAAACAATTTGGAATCTTTTGAAAAAAGAAGTTCGATATGTGGGTGTCACATGTGTTAACAAGAAAAAACCTCATAGACCGAATTTACATCTGTGAAAGGCTGCTGAATAGTAACAAAATCGACCCATTTCTGAAGCGGACAGTGACTGATGATGAAAAGTGGGTTTATAATAGCAACTTCAAATGAAAACGGTAGCGATCGAAGGGCAATGAGTCGGCACAAATAGTCTCCAAGTCAACTACCATGAGCTGCTTCCCTACGGCCAAACTCGGAGGGGTTCATCAGTACAATGCTAGACTACACGTGTCGATAGCACCTTACCAGAAGCGCAAAGAGCTCAGTTGGGAGGTTCTTATGATTCACCTTATAGTCCGGACCTCGCCACAAATGATTACCATCTGTGTCTGTCTATGGCAAGTGATTTGGCTGGAAAGAATTGGTCTCAAGAAAAGTCTGTGAAAATCGGTTGCCGCAATTTTTAGTTAATAGAGACAAGTGCTACCGTGAATATGCCTCTTTCATTGCTCTCAAAATGACAAAAAGCTATTGACTAATTTGACATAAATGGGTTAATTCTAACTATGGTAAATAAAGCCATGAATGGGCCCATTTATTTGTTAACCCCCTCCTACGCACCCATTCAACTAAAAGCGAGCGTAATCGCTTAACAAATTTTTCATGTGAAAATGGGCATCGGTAGCCATACCGGTTTGATACCATTCACCGAATCTACCACGGGCTTGTTGGGGCTTGTGCTTCAAATCTTGCATGAGTTGCATTTTGTTAACCAAGATCTTTCCGGAAAATCTTCCACAAAGTGTAGTACCAAATGTTGCGTGCGATTGGGAATATACTCATTAGGGTCTTCTTCAAAAATTTGCTCCATAGCAGTAGTAGCGTCTTCGATGCACACTAAGCGGAATCTCTGAGGATGCAAATGATTCACTGGAGTAAAAATGGTGCGAACCCGATTCTTGGTTGCTAGAATTACCGACTCTGCTGAACGATTATGTCGAGGCGTCGCAGGAATCACAACCTTAGTTTGGTAATAAATTTAATTAAGTGATTTAATTTCCTTTAAGGGGGGAGACTCATGTAAAATTTTCAAAAAATCGATATTTTTTTTTTCGATATTCTGAAAGTATACTATGTTGAGCGTGTACTGACGAGCCGGAAAAAAAATCTCGAATATTTACAAAGTTTTAGCTAATACAGTGGAGCGGGCCGTACTGAACTGTACTATGTACTGAAACTTTAAACGCGATTATCTCGAAACTACTTTTTGAAAAACTGCTCGTGTTGTAGCTCAAAAAATTATTGACCGATTTGTTTGAAATTTGATGAGGCTTTTCTCTACATTACTACCGGAAGGATAAACCTAAAACTTCAGGTATTTTTGATTGATTATTTATTTTTTTGGGGTCAAAAGGGTCAAAAAAATAGCTCAAAATCGTAACTTTTTTTTAAGGCTGATTTTATATTGGATTTTATCCTTTTCTTTTTAATTTTATAGGTTTATCCTTTCCGTTTATATGTCTTGAAAAAAAAAAATCTTTTTTTTGGTGTTTCAGATCAACGGTTGATGAGTGACAAATGGAGCAGTTTCGGACCTCGCGTTAGAGGCAGCCTACAAGATATCATGCTGAGCCACCATTTTGAATTAAAAAAAAAAAAAAATTTTTTTTTGTAATCTTAAAATGTTAAATAAAGTTATGTTAAAAGTTCTAAACAATTAAATTATTTTATCACTGTAAAAAAAATATTAAAAAATGACCGATTTCGAGGCATTTACATGAGTCTCCCCCCTTAAAAAAATGGCTTGTAAACCAGCCGGTTTTCCTTTTACTTAAATTTAACTTATTTTTGATTTCTCCCCTCCTGATTAAATGTTGCTCATACGACATGGCGACATTTTTTTATTTTTAAGTTAAGAATTTTTGTACACAAAGTTAAAAAGAAATGGTTTATAAACTAAATACGTTTCAGCTGGCTTGGATGCCAAATCCCACTAGATATGTGGTGGCTGCTTGTACAAGCCACATTTTTGTTACTTATGTGTGCCGGCGGATTTAAACAAAAAAAGAAAACTAAAAAAAAATTGCTCTTCAAAATTAAATCAAACGTAAGATAACATGTGGCTTACATACTTCAAAAAGTTTTGCTTGCATAACTGAAGTAACGGTGAAAAATGTGTAATATTAAAAAATATGTAAAATTTTATTAAACAAATAAATCATACAATTTTATTGCTTCAATACAAATTCACCATTGTTTCTTGCCCGTGATTGTTTTCGCTATTGTTACAACCACAAATATGTATGAATGTGCAGAGAAAGTGAGCAGAGAGTACTTCGCAACACGCTTTCACTCTTCTGTGCCACGCTTTACGCTTCTATACCTACATATATTCTTGTTTACATAAATCATTTGTGTACACACGATATCTTCTGTATAGCTTTAGCTTTGCTGTAGGGATCAAAGTTGCGTATATGTATGTCGTTATTGTCTTTGTCTGCAAGCACGCGGTGACTGGCAGGCGGAGGGTTAAAGTAAATAGCGAAGCAGATTTTGTATTGGAGTTACAATAACAAAGAGCGGAGACAGTTTTACAACGATATTTCGTGTACAAGTTCATCGAAGTGTACATATATATGTATTGCAAGTATAAACAAAACACACACATACACACATGCTTCTGTTTGGAGTCATGTGACCTCCGGGGACTTTTGCTACATATTGCGAGTTGTTATTTGTTTTGTTTGTCGAGCAAATACGCGGGTGGCTCCATTGCTGTTGTTTGACTTGTTTGTGCTGTTTTGTTTTGTTTTGCTGTCTATACCAATACACCAGCGTATATATTCTGCTTGTATACTTTGCGTAATTAAACACTAATCTGATCGGCTTTTGTGTCGAAAGATTTCGCTGACAATTTGTTCCATTTGTATTTACAGCTAATGGATGGCTGGTGTTTCTGTTCAAGCTGATATGCGTGCACTTGACTTTTTAATGCGATTTTCTTTTTTGAAATGTGATATGGGAATTTTCATGGGGAAGGCGTTAGTAGATTTAATAAAAAATAAATTTTTTTTAATTATTTCTACATATAAAAACTAAGAAATAAAAGAATAATAAGAAATAGTGAAGTATGTAATAGTTATTATTAATTTTAATTAATTTTTAGCACAAATGTTTATTGGCTTAACACGTACTCGTACTTATTATTTTATCTTTAATGCAGTAGTCTCCTTTAGAACACGAAAAAAGTTGGTTTTCAGCATTTTTTTTCAAAGAAAAGGACACTGTTGCGTAAACGAAAATTTCAGAAAATAACATACTATATTTAAGTTTAAAGAACAGTTTTAAATACTAAAAAATATTGAAATATTTTAATGCTATTCTGAGCTTTCTGAAGCGGCTGCAGTCTGTACACGTAAAACGGTGCCGGTGATGGAGGGCGTGCGATACATCTTAAACACATACACCACAATTTTTTTTTAATTTTTTATGAGTATGGAAGAGACATTAACTAAAAACTTAACAAATTCCAAATTTTTTCGAAGCTTGATAAAAAATTATTTTATTTGAAAAAAAAAACCCCTTCATGTTGCAAAAAAAAACCTTAAAAATATCCAATTTTTTCAAATAGGTAATTTAAAACTGAAACTAGATCACTTTGATTTTTTTCTATCGGACATATATTCTTTTTGCTATAACCGGCACCGTTTCCTAAGACTTGTGAAAATGAAAACTCAAAACAAGGCGCTGCAAGGTCTGCCTGAGCGACGCTCGCCCACTGAAACTGCTCTAGCTTCTAAAATATGTCGAATTGGCCACGGAAATTTTGAAAGCTTTGATAACTTTAGAATAGATTAAAAAAAATGACTTAAATTGCACCTCTGCGTATACGTAACCTTTTAGTTATCAGTATTTCCTTCCAAAAAATAAAAATGTGTTGATTTTAAAGTAGGGTAAAATTGCACAAAGCTTTTCCAAATGTGTTCGCAACTCAACTGGTATGTTTACAGTTTTGTTGTCTGCAGTTTTTTACAAGATAGCTCAAGGCTCGGTGGTTACGTGTTATACATATTTTTTGTTTGATCATATTAGGTTTATTTATTAATGGAAAAGTTTCCAAATTTTTGGATATGAAACTGTTTCTATAAATAAAATTTATCAACCGATAAAACAAAAGAAAAATGTTTGTTTGTCCAGCACATTGAGCGAGAGAAATTTTAAATTAATAATTAGATATATCAAAAAAATAACGTATTTCTTTACGAAAAATTATTTTTCAACGATAAAAGTATTTAGTATTTTGGAAGAAGTCCCTACAGATATCAGTTTGTGAAATTTTTAAAATAACTAGAGAAATTATATCCGTTTCGGATCAGAATAAGTCTCAATAAAACATTTTTACAGATATCAGTTCGCCAAATTTCAACGAAAATCACAGAAATTATTTCTGTTTCTGATCAGAGTCAGTAGAATGCTTTTTTTTTGCTAATTTTTCTACATAAATTTAGTTATCGAAAATAAATGTTTATTGTAAAATCTTTTAGTTCCCATTAGTATGTTATATTTATGTACTCTGCCATGAAGGTAAGCTTGTTTAAGCTTGGATTTTATCGCGCTACAAAAATCGCATAAATATAAATTTCAATAAAACATCAAGGCTTATTGAAATTTAAAATTAAATCGAGAATTAAAAGTTTATATATTTTACAGTAATGCTTAATTTTCATTCGCACTCAGAACTAATGAGTACTGGAAAAATATATTCAAAAAACAATAAGGAATTAAAATAAATGTTTACTGTTATATGCACATATATAGTACATAGATGCGTAACAGAACTAAACTATGCACATCTGCTACTGCTCGAAATAACAATGAAATTGAAAAATTCAATTCAAATATCAATTTCAATGCACAAATCGTACTCTAAATCGCTGTAATAACAACGCATTTGATGTCACCATTAGGAAAATGAGACAAATAAAATATGCAGCAACACGTGCTGCCAATTATGTAGGTAAACTCAACCAAAATACTATGATAAAAATAATGGCATAGAAACCACACATACATATAAATAGAGACGCAAAAATATGTAGCGTATACGCCACGGGGCACCGCAGAAAAGACTTCAACAATATACTTATGTTTATGTCAACAAGTGGTAATAATATAAAAGAACTGTTTGTTAGAAAAACAATTACCTTCATATCAAGCAGAGGCTGAAGTCAAGAAATGTTGCTGCAAGGCGTGTGAATGGAAAACAAAGCGAACAAAACAGAAGCAGCGCAAAACAAACGTATTCACTCGCAGTAAACAAGCACAAGCACACATCAACGAGAAATTGTTTTTTCAAATCTGCAGACGACATAATAAAGTGTGTCTAAGTAGTTATATGTGTAATATATTTACATACATTACGTACTTGACTGAGGTAAGTGCTGGCGGAAACGTGCAATGTTGAATACCAACGACTCGGCGAAAGTTTATACAAAAGCATTGACAAAATGAAAGGGCATCATAAAGCAAAAATATGCAGAAAAACTACGCATCATAAGCCAACAACACAATATTGTTTTTCCTTTTTGTTATGGAAATTTGACTTTACACCTTTTTACTGTATCCTTCTAAGCACACAACGTCCAGCGGGAGTCAGTAGTTGGTGTCAATTTTACCAAAGGTATGTTAGAAACCCATATGAGCTGTGTAGTTTTTGTATAAAGTCATTCAATTGCAGAGAAAAATTCGAGCAGCAAAAACGATAAACAAATTTACACATAAGAGTAGGTGTGGCAGTCCAACAAGCTGGCTTGTAATAAGCTCCTTTACTTTGCCGAGCAACCCACGACAGCTTATGAATACTGTTAATTGGTGATGATTGAGTGTTGCATAACAAAGGTAAAAATAAAATTCCGAAGAATATTTTATTTTTTATTTAGAAATCAGTGTGGGACACACACTAAATA
>JAWMAG010000008.1:15802500-15872500 GCA_037013455.1 Ceratitis rosa | reverse complement strand
AATACATATTGTATGTATGTAAGTATGTATGTATGTAAGTATATATGTAGGTATATACCTACAAGTACATATGCTAACGAATTCAAAAATTTCCTGTCGCATTGGCTGCCTAATTGGTGTTGAAAATTTCATTTCCCTCGACAGTAGCGACATTTTCTGTGTGATTTTGGTGTGAAAATCCACAAATTCGGAGAATTCGCGCGTAGAGTTTTTCGTAAATTACGTGCATTCGATTTGAATTGAATTTTTCTATTTTACATACCCTTAGTACGAGTATATGCACGGAAATGCAGCAATTAGCCGCAGACATATTCGTATGTATTTATGTTCATATATATGTACAATATGTACGAGTGACTACCACGAGACGACCACAGTTTTTCAATAATTTAAGTGTATTTTATGTATGCCCATTACTGCATTTTGTATATATGTATGCACATACGTATGTATATTGGATGAGTGCATAAGTTCGTGCCCGATTCCGCTGGATGCCGTACGAATCGTTTGAGAGTGGCGCTCGTGAAAGAAATATATACATATTATATATCGTTGGAAAGGTGACAGTCCGAACTGTAAATCAAGCATAAAATAACTTCATTTTGATTTGAGTTGCTTAGTGAAAAGACGCATGGAAGATGAACAACGAAAAAGATCATATGCGTCATATTATGTTATACGTATTCCGCAAAGGAAAAACAGTGGGCGCTGCAACTAAAGATATTCGCGAAGTTTATTTGGACCGTGCTCCAGCACTCCGCACAGTAAAGAAATGGTTCGCGAAATTTCGTTCTGGAGATTTTAACCTCGAAGATCAACCTCGCAGTGGACGGCCTTCTGAGCTTGATGACGATGTTCTAAGGACTTTAGTTGTGAATAACTCACGTATTTCGACGGAAGAGGTTGCCAGTGAATTGAACGTCAACAAATCAACTGCGTTTCGTCGTTTAAAAAAGGTTGGGTACACTTTGAAGCTTGATACATGGGTGCCACACCAGTTGAGTGAAAAGAACAAAGTGGACCGTATGTCAACAGTAATTTCTTTGCTTCGACGGATCAAAAACGAACCTTTTTTGGATCGGCTCGTGACTGGTGATGAAAAATGGGTCCTGTACAACAATGTTCAACGCAAAAGAACATGGAAACAGGCACACGAAGGGGCGGAACCAATGTCGAGAGGTGGATTGCATCCGATGAAGGTACTGCTGTGCATTTGGTGGGATATCCGAGGCGTGATCTATTTTGAGCTCTTGCCAGCTGGAGAAACGATCACTGCCAACAAGTATTGTCAGCAAATGGTCGAATTGAAGAAAGCAATTGATGAAAAACGTCCGATTTTGGCCAATCGCAAAGGAGTTCTTTTCCATCATGACAACGCCAGGCCAAATGTTGCAAAACCGACCCTGGCCAAACTGAAGGAGATGAATTGGGAAATCATGCCGCATCCCCCATATTCACCCGACATTGCACCTTCTGATTATCATTTGTTTCGATCGCTGCAGAACAATTTGAATGGAAAAAAATTTAAAAATGTGGAAGACGTCAAAAACCACCTTGACACCTTTTTCAACGAGAAACCGCGCGATTTCTATGAATCAGGCATCTGTAAATTGGTTGAACGTTGGGAGTGGATTGCCGAACATGATGGCGAATACATAATTGATTAATAAAAGCGCTTTCTTCAAAAAATTTCAATTTTAGTTTGCACTTGAAATCGGGCACGAACTTATGCACTCATCCAATATATGTATGCGTGTATATAGGAATATATTTGCTATTGCAGCAATGTAGTTTACGGAATGTCAAAAGCTTTGCAAAGACTGTAATTAGAGGAAATTCCAGCATCAAGGTTTCACATCGCTTACATACATACTCCTATATATAAATAGGTATATACGTGTAAGTGTTAGCGCAAGTGCACATAATAAACGCGTGGCCATTAATTAGTTTCCCACATTTAGTTTTCCTGAATTTTAGTAGGATTTTTGTTGAAAAACGAGGTTTTCATTTTAAGTAATTTGTTTAACGTAAATGAGTGAAATCCCGACGTGATGTTTCATCTCATTAAAATCTCCACTTCGAGTATTAACATTGGTATAATTTTATAAGTGAATATTCTTAAATCTATATATATTATATATATTATGTTAGTTAGTAAAGATCCGCATACCAGGTAGAATCCTCCTCTCCCCGAGAAGTGGACCAGGAACAGACCTATTCGAAAAAAAGTATTTATGGTTCGATTTATTTGAAATAAGGTGCGTGTAAGACCGTAACAGACATTTTCTGTGCTGAATGTACACTTGATTCGGTGGTAATTTTGGATGTCGCTTATGCGTTCTTACGCACTTACTGGAATTTAGCTGAGGTCTAGGTCAATGAACTAATTATCCCACTAGCATGTTGCAAGCTGCTCTCCCCGAATGTAACTTGAATTCCATTTCCTCAGATGAAACATGGTCTATATTATCCTCCAATTCTCTGAATATCGAACTGAAATTCATGGCTCTTTACTGCGACGTTAGTTGGGCGGTAGGTAGGACAAGTAACCTTGTCTGGGTTCGCTCCACTACCCGTTGATCTTCCTCAATGTCAGTAGACTTTTTATTCACAAAAAACAAAAAAAAAACGGCAGGATCTTCCTAGGTGGCTTCTAGATTTTTCATTATTACTAAATGTGCCATTCATATTCACAAGGGCCCCTCCCAAATTTGTTATAACAATAATTCAATGTGGTGCAATTCCATATATTTTTTTAATTTGACTCGAAGGATAGTCCCAAATAGCTATTAGCGCCTAATGTAACTCATTGTCTCTCCATAAAAATATATTAGTTTTGTGGCCAATAATGTAAAAGATTCTCAGTTAAGCATACGGAAAGTATACAAAAGGCAGCTGGTATATTTATCAGAGCCTTAAGAACAGCGCCGTTTCTTTACATTTACTGTCTATATACGTAAAGCGCAAACAACAGGCAAACATACTAAGGATTTTTCCTATTAGCTACCTGCAATAGGGGACAATCTAAACTTCCCTCTTATAGCGATACCACGAAAATTTTAGTAATCCTTTATAAATGAATTTATATTTAATTCCCAATACTGACTTTCCCCTCCAGGGAGGAGTTGGATTGGAGGTTATGAGGTGGTCAAAGACTCAGAGTTATGTATGTACTTGTATGAAATGTCGTTTTTTTTAAATCAAAAAACACGTTAAATTTTGTGGAAAAAGAAAAAATCATTTATTCAAAGTATTTGCCGTCGCTAGCTACACATTTTTCCCATCTCTCGGGCAATTTGTGGATTCCACGCCAGTAGAACTCATCGTCTTTTGCGGCGAACCATTCATCGAGCCATTTTTTCACACTTTCATAAGAATCGAAGCGCTGCTCAGCGAGTGCGTGTCCCATCGAAGCGAATAGGTGGTAATCGGATGGGGCCAGGTCTGGTGAGTAAGCCGCATGCGGAAGCACTTCCCAATTGAGTGTTTCCAACGTGTCGCGAACCGCTCTTGCCGTATGTGATGGAGCGTTGTCATGGAGAAAAATGACCTTGTGTTGTCTTTTTTGATATTCCGGTCGTTTTCTCTGAAGCGCACGGTTCAAATTGATCAATTGTTGTTGGTAGCTTGCCGTATTCACCGTTTCGCCGGGTTTCAAGAGCTCATAGTAGATGACACCGCTCTGATCCCACCAAACACAGAGCATCGTCTTCTTGCCAAAGCGATTCGGTCGAGCAGTCGATGTGGCCGGTTGTCCAGGATCAACGTATGATTTTTTACGTTTAGGATTAACAAAAAAGATCCATTTTTCATCGCCAGTAACGATACGATGCAAAAACGACTTCCTTTTGTATCGTGAAAGCAAAATTTCGCATGTGTTTTTGCGCCTCTCCATCTGCCTCTCGTTCAACTCATGTGGCACCCATCTACCGACCTTCTGAATCTTTCCCATCTCTCGCAAGCGATTTGAAACTGCTTGTTGACTTACTTCCAACTGCTCTGCGAGTTGTTTTTGCGTTTGAGCATCGTCTTCATCCAATAATGCTTGCAGTTCGGCGTCTTCGAACCTTTTTGGTGGTTTTCCGTGCTCTTTGTCGTCGACGTCAAAATCACCACTTTTGAAGCGTTGAAACCACCGTTCACACGTTTTCACAGTTGGTACTTGTTCGCCAAAGGCTTCAACAAGCATTCGGTGCGATTCCGCAGCTGTTTTCTTCAAATGAAAACAGAAAATTAACACTGTCCGCGTTTGCTCTTTATTCGGCACGAAACTCGACATGTTGACTGCACTGAGAGTAAACGATAATGACGCTCGATTCGCGCAAAACTATGGTGGTTCGACAGTCAAGGTTGACACTTCACAAGGTCAAAGTTTTATGACAATCGATAAATATTTACGTTTGCGAGACATCTATATGTTCGAACCGACATTTCATACAAGTACACCGGAGGCATCAAAACTGGATCACCGATTGGGAGGTGACGTTTAAGTTAAGCTAAGTAAGATACCAGAGTTATCCTCATTGTAGTATTTTCCAAGCGGAAATCACTAAGTTTCAGTGAAAAAATGGGGTACTTGTCGAACAAAAAACTAACATGGCCAGAGTGGAATATGTCCGCATATGCCGAGTGTTGAAATTTAAGAGAAATGGCTTAAAAACCTAAGTATGAGTGCTAGCAGAGTACTATCTTATTGGCAGATCTGCTGCCGTCTCCAAACAATGATTACTTCAGAAGCTGTTGTGGAATAGAGATCTAAATACTTTTGTATTCGTTTGAATCAATTGTCGAAGAATTTCTACCACTCTGATTGGTGTGTCTCCAAAACAAGCGCTCAACCCTCACTTCAGGTGTCGAAAAAAACCTTAACCTCTCAGTTTATTTTTGAAGTACTTCAATAAGAAGAAGTCATGCGGTTGGATCAGTCGATGTGTCAGTATCCGCATTGTAGTGGTGAGGAATGATACGCCTTCGGTGATTGGTTTTCCTGATTTCCTGAAAAACAACTGTCAAACAAATGAGTGGGTACCACTCAAGATTTATTGTTCTGCCTTAGTTTAGAAGAACTCTTATCGTTTTTTTTTATCAAACGACATTACTTTTTTTGAGAGCGAATGATAAAATGTGTAGGATCTAACGTAATTAATTTTTTTTTATAGTTAAGGTCCGTCAGTGAATGTTTGCTGATCCCACTAATACCTAGGGTAGTTTAAACCTCACCATAGACCATCAAAGCTAACAACTTCAGATTCTAGACGACCTTCGTGAAATTTGTATTGGAATGATGTGCGACTACACTTGAGTCCTATCAATAAACACAAGTCCGAGAAGGAGCTTCATTGCCAAAGATAGAATTAAGTTCATTGATATCCGTTAGTGGCTTAATCCATCTCGAAAGCTCTAAAGCGTCTTTTTAGCGAAAATTTTGATGAGTTAATTTAATTTTTTTGTCGATATGAATATTTAAATTAGAGCTCTTATGTAAAAACGTGCTGAAGATGTACACTGTCAAATACCAAGCTTTTCCAAAAAGTTGTCAGTTGCCAGATTGCAAGCACTAGTGTTGCCAAATCCCAAATTTTTCGTTAAATATTATGTGGTATTTTTCATTTTAAAAATGGTTTAAAAATAAAGTGATTTTTTCGCAATAAATACTCAATGACTTTTGGGCCGTAGCTAAGAAACTTAAACACTTTAAGCTTTGATGTGCGTTTGAAAATAATGCTGTATATTATACTGAAAGCGTAGAAATATTAAATCCATTATTTATGTCAAAACTTTGCCTGCTTTTGAGCCTAAGCTCATGTGAATTGAAATGTTAATATTTAAATAAAAATCAAATACAACAACTAATTGCAATTAGCTAAAACGTACAAAGGCTTAAAAGGCTTAACCTCAAAGGATAAATGCGAACGTAAATTTTATGCATCAAATCTAAGTGCTGGTGTGTGTTTGTGTATGTATATGTATACTAAATGGAATTTAAATACATATGTATACAAAAAGCATGAACATTTCACCCCATGTGAGGGAGTGTGTAACCCTGCACTCACGACGTAATTTCATAATAAATATTTTCAATTGAAATGTCCACCGAGGCGTATGAGCAATCAATGAATAAATCTGAAGCGCTGTGGCAAACGCCATTTTAAATCTCACCAACATTTATATTTATAAATATATATCTATATGCCTATATTTACTAAATAAATATGTGTATAAATATGTATGTGTAAAAGCAATTTGTATGTTTCCATGTACAGTCATTAAGCATAACCCATTTCACGACCATTCACTCACCCAAATAGATCCGCCTCACTGCCCGGGAAACTGATGCGTGGCGACAATGGTGATCTACCCGACCGCTTCAATAGCTCATGCAGGCCGGCTGGCGCATGTATTGGACTTAAAATCGTAATTTTGCGGTTGGGTGGCGCCAACAGACCGCCAGACAAGGTTAGCTGTGTACGTATGCCAGACGATTGTGATGATGTTTTCATTTCGATGGTCTCCGCGGATTTGGAGATTAAAATCGAAGAGGATTGCTGTAGGCCCAGCTTATTGGTGGATACTTGCAGCATGCCTGTATCACCACTCACCTCAGCTGTGCCGGTTTCTTCGATTTGCGTTGAAGCACTGCGTATACATTTCTCAGGACGTTGACCACTACCCAATGCGCCAGTAACTGGATGTGCGGTTGCTTCGGAGTGTGCCGATGTAGAGCGTACAAATTGACGTACATGCTTTTGATGTGCGGTTAAGAAACTGCCACTACTTGAGCTAATGGGATGACTGGACGTGTCGGGTTGTTGTAGGAAACTCTTGAAATTCGTTTTAGTCGATGAAGACGATGTTGTGGACGCCATTTTCTGCATATAACTACGTTGTTCGCTGGTCACAATCGAAGTGCTCGATTGCGCTTTTAATTGGCCACTCAACTGGGTGATGGCCGTGTTGCCAGCGCCCAAACCGCCAATACTGCCGCCCAGTTGACTTAAGAGTGAATGATCACCGCTTACTATGGCGGCTGATTGCAGACTCTGACTGCGTGTGCTAGTCGTTATGGTCTTTTGTGAGTGTAGCACTTGACTGCTAACCTTTTGTTGCTGTTGTGTGGAAACGGTAGAGCTCGTATTGCCGTCCAGCGAATTACTGCCACTCTTCAAAGTGGTCGAACTGCTGGCGATGGAGAAGGAACGACTGGCCATTTGTGTAGCCATTTGGCTAAAAGCACGTTGCTGTTGTTGCTGCAGCGTTGTTGGTTGTTCACCGACAGCGCTACCTTCACCACACTCCAAGTCCTGCTCGGAGCGCACCTCGTCGGCGTCCACCTCACTCGGTGTGGTCACAATGTATTGGGGTGGTGAAACTTTGCCGTCCTGCGACATTTTTCGACTGTTTTTGGTATGATACACTTACGTAAAGTCTGCTGCTGGTTAACTTGTTACTAGTACTGACACGTTGGTGGTTTTTGGTTTATACACGTAGTTCTTGCTGGCCGTGCGCTGCGGGTGATCTTTACGAGACGCAGTTTGGACGTTGTGCTCGGCGTATGCGATGATTGAGATTTTCTCGCTCGTGGCGTATATGCCAAAACATGTGACGTTGTTGTTGCGATTATTACTAGTATAAGTTTATAGCGTTTAGCTTTGGTTACTCGAATTAAAGATATTTCTGTGCCTAAAGCCGTACAGTTGTTAAAATATGTAATTTACCGTATTTTTGTTTACTATATGCATTAATATGCATAAATTTTCAGATCTGAAAAGTAAGTTTAAATAAAATGTAAAAAATTACAGTAAAATATTTCGTTGAAAAAAATGTGTTCGAGAAGTTTTTGCCACGCCTTTTGGGTCTTCGCATTTTCCTTACATTCCACAGTGACTCAATTATTTAAATAATATTTTTTTCAGCTATGAAAAGACCATTAAATATTTTATCCTCTTTAAAGATCGAAATCGTTTTACGGTTTCGTAGGCTCTAAACCTAAGACACCTGAGTTTCTCTGTTCATCTGTGGCTATATTCATTTCAAAGGTACTACCATTTCCCGTCGTTTTCAGTAGATGTCATTTGTTTTAGCGTGAACAACAATTTGTTTTATTCATTTGAAAATGTCGAAATTTGTAACAGATAAAGTGTTTTTGCGGGGAGTTCTTCTTCATTACTTTAACATGAAGAAAAGTGCTACCGAAAGCCAACGTATTTTACTGGACGTTTATGGTGACCATGCTTTAGCCGAACGAACGTTCCAAAAGTGGTTTGCACGGTTTAAAAGTGGCAATTTCGTCTTAGACGACGGAGAGCGACCCGAACAGGCAAAAAAAATTTCAAGACGAAGAATTGGAGACATTGCTCGACGCTATGATAACCCAAAGCGCAAGAGATCGTATGTGAAGCACGGCCAACCATCGACATCCAAGGCAAAGCCGAATATCCATGGTGCCAAGGTTATGCTATGTATTTGGTGGGACCACAAGGATGTGCTCTATTATGAGCTATTGAAATCGGGTCAGACGAAAACAATTGATTCGTTTGAAGAAGGCCGTCGCGCAAAAATGAACAGAACATGCGACCAGACACGAATCAATAATTTTTCATCGTGACAACGCTCGGCCACATGTTGCAAGGCCAGTTAAAAACTATTTGGAAAACTGTGGGTGGGAAGTTCTACCTCACCCGCCTTATAGCCCAGACATAGCACCTTCCGATTACCATTTGTTCAGATCAATGCGGAATGCCCTCACCGGAGTACGCTTCACTTCAGAACACGGTATCAGAAATTGGCTCGATTCTTTCTTGATCTCCAAGCCGGAGAAGTTCTTTTGAGATGTGATCAGCAAACTGCCAGAAAGATGGGCAAACATCGTAGCTTCCAATGGGCAATACTTGAACAGAGGAAAAGAAAAGCAATCACTCCATTAGAAGGACTAGGTTGAGAGCGACCTGGTTTCACTTGGTATTTCCAACTGGTACCAAACAGCGAAAAGAAGGAACGCCAATGAAGAAAAAGAATAAGAATTGAATTAATTGACTATTAATTGGTAAAAATCTTAAATAAGTTAAGTTATTGTCTATATGAAAGTCTTGCAGAAATCTTCAAAAGACTCAACGAATATTCGAGTTTAGCAACATAAATTGTCATTGCAACCACCTTTTATTGCAATGGGCCCAAATCATTGCCGTTACTGACTACCCTAACAATTGCTATAAAGAAATTCGAAAAAAAATCATAAAAGAGAATTTTGTGAAATAAAGTTACCTGAATAATGTAATAGAGTAGCTAAAGAGTATTCAATTACATTTATTTTCAAAATTTTTAGAGAAATTTTAAGACATTGAATAATTGAAAATGTTTAATAAAGACAGGGCGATCAGTTGTTCATACAAAATGTATTTACAATTAAATGTTGAACGTTATTACTGTTCAAAGTAAATCATAAAATTAATCTTAATTATGTATGCAAACAATTTTTCTTATATATATATAAAAATTGAATATGATTTTACTACCTGCCAAATGAATAGATTTTCGAAGAATCAGTTATGCACCCTGATTGCATAAAAATTTCCAAGAAATCATATTTCCGATTATTTTCCGACCAATTCAAGCCAAGAAATCAAAGTTGATGAAATTTATGCATAATAAAATGACATATTGACAAAGTTAAATTACTTAATATATTTTCCAACTACCAAATACAGTTGAGGTATATTTATAACGAATAATATATTTGCGCATTTCATCAGCTAGGTAGGCATGTAAATATGTATTTATACATGTACACGTATGTATACAACCTACTGATTGACAGCTGAGAATTGCAATTGCTCAACGGTGCGATACATTTTCGATATTTCAAAGTAATCATCAAACCAATATGACAACTAACGAGAAGGCGGAGAAATGTGCAAATCATTAACACACATACACACATACACGTATATTAAAGTCACC
Organism: Ceratitis rosa; assembly: GCA_037013455.1. Classification (NCBI taxonomy): domain Eukaryota; kingdom Metazoa; phylum Arthropoda; class Insecta; order Diptera; family Tephritidae; genus Ceratitis; species Ceratitis rosa. The sequence goes on along the minus strand of JAWMAG010000008.1, from coordinate 15,862,543 downwards.
ACACACACATACACGTATATAGGTATATGGTACACTCACAGAATTAATTGCATACAATCTGCATATGCTTATTGCAACGCCTTAATGAAATGCAAATGTTCACTGCAAATTGTTGTTATTTTTTACAAACGAATCTTACGATAAAGTTGTGCGAATGTCGTCGTGGGGGAGGGGGGGGAGATATGAAAATATTGATATAAAAATGGAAGAAAGTAGGAGGGGAGAGAAAATAATATTAATCTGCTTCTGCAGGGTGAATAATTGAGTTGATGATGGGGGCGCATAAATGAATTATATTAAATGGAAAAACTTCATAAAAAAGTTTAAAGGTAAAATTGCAGAAAATTATAATTGGATTTTTTCAAAGGTATCAGCATTTTATTGGAATTAATTTACAAAAATTATAATAATAAAATAAATAAACCTCAAGTAAGGTTCTTCAAATTCAGATTATACTAGCAGACTGTGCCACACATTGTTGTGATTTTCTGTGCTTTTTCCAAATTTTTCTGATATTGCAAAGAATGCTAGAAAACCCTATTAATCATAATGGAAGATGATAAAGCTAAATGCTTGTCGTTAACCTTAAATTCTATGCGTTTTATATTTTCTTGAAAACCAAGTGTCTTAAAAAAACACCCTTAATTACAGAAGCAAAAGTTACAATTTAAATCACAAAATACAAGTATTGGCAGTCGAATTCTCTATCTATATATGTATATAAGCCTGAAAGCAATAAAACCACAAATGACGCACGCACAAGCAAACACACATACTCATATTCTGCATTACACTTCACTAGCGTCATTACATGCCGCACTGTTGCATATTTTCCGGCGCTTTATTGTATTATTCCGACTTCAACTTTCTCTTTATTTCCAGTTGCATTGTAACTACGTGATTTACGCAAATTTACAGTTTCACATTGCGCAGAAATTTCATTGTTGTTCTTGTTTTGTTTTCACTTCGGTTGCGTAGGGTTATGTGGCAAGCTGCATGGCTGTTACGTGTACGTGTTGCACGTGCAACCAAGCCAATGAATTTAGTAAGAAATAAATAATCAAATGATTGCGCAGTTGCTTTGCGTATGCATTACTCGCATTTGCAATAGATTTGAGTTTAAAGCGGAAATAAATAAAGAAATTTTAAACAAAATTTTAAATTTATTTGAAATTTCAATAAAAAATAAATGAAAATAATTTAAATGACTCGAAAAGAAGTTAGAGAAGGGTAGAGACCCTAATGTTTGTTATTTATATGCTGAACAAGCCTACTTTAATATTTTAATTGGTTAAAATTTATTTTGTAAACAATTTTCATTACAAAATGAGCTTTTCGGTTGAAAATATTCCCATTTTCTTCATTTTAACTGTTTGAAACAGGCTGTCTGTGAGATGGGATAACAATCGAGAATTGAACACAAAACCAAGAGATAAATTCCTAAATGCGTGGGTGTGAACTTGCGAAGCTGGCTCAATCGCATATACATACAGTAGGTGATTGCGACCCCGATTCCCCTATAGATAACGATGGAAAGCTATTTCCTTGTCAGCCTATTAGCGGCAAAAATATGGTCTGATGAAAACATGCCCGAAAGTGTGCTCAGCCTAATGCATAAAATGGATAAGCCTCCTCAGTATTGCATACAAGGACCTACCGAGCCCATTGTGGGAAAGACTAAATTCTACCGTCAACTAATTGGACCTTGTAAGTATTGCTTACTTCTTCTTTTTTACTAATTTATAACATTGTGCCATTCATTTCTTTCTTTTCGCTATTTGGCTCCAATTGAGATACCAAGTTCAGCCAGATCCTTCCCAATCTGGTATTTCCAACGGAACCATTCCATTCAAAACATTCAAAGCTGGTGTATTCTTATCCATCCGGACCATATGACCTAGCCAACGTATCCGCTGTTTCTTACATCGCTGAGCTATGTCAATATTATTGTATAACCCGTACAGCTCATAGTTCCAACGGCTTCCAACCCTTTTTCTCGAAAACTCTTAACGCCGACTCACCAGTTGTTGTCATCGTCCATATCTCCGCACCGTATAGCAGGACGGGAACGATAAGCGACTTGTAGAGTTTAGTTTTCGCTCGTCAAGAGCGCACTTTACTTCCCAATTGCGGACTCAATCTAAAGGAACACTTGTTGGTAAGAATGGTTCTGTGTTGATTTTCGGCAGTTGAGGTAAATAATGTCAATATCACCGACATACGCCAGCAGCTGTTATAATTTTCTCCAGTATCAAATAAAAGAAGTCACATGATAAGGAATCACCCTGTCTGAAACCTCGTTTGATATCGAACGGCTCGGAGCGGTGCTTCCCCATCCTGACGGAACTCTTAGTGTTGCTTAACGTCATTTTACATAGCCGTATAAGTTTTTCAGGAATACCAAAATCCGAATATAGCGACGTAGAGCCAGCTCCTTACTATGCTGTCAAAGGCTGCTTTAAAATCCATAAGGAGATGAGTGCTGAAGATTAGGGACATAGTGAATATCTGGCTTTGTATCTACTGAGGCGTTTTTAGCAGAGCTCTTATTTCAGTTCGTGGTGGTTTTGCATCTTGATGTTTTTCCAGCAAATGGAGAGACCTACAATTTGTGTTAAGCCACATCCAAACGGCTATTGGGTTTTTACGTGACCGTAAATTATATTGGCGTCTTGACAGGATATTGATGACCTTTGTTCGAAACTGAACTGCTATCTCGCCGACCTGTCCCACTTCTTCACTGCAAGACAACTTAAGATTCTACCAACGAAATCGTCGGTTACCCTTTTCACTAGCTGGACAAAGGAATACAGGCTCGAACTAGATGTGAAGGTCGATGGCGTGAAAATTCCGACCATAAATAACCCAAAGATATTGTTAGTCACATTTGACAGCCTGAACAGATTCCTTCACTACGCATACGACCGCAGTTGCCGCAAAATTCCAGAGTCGCAGCAAAATACTCGAAGCGCTAGCCGGCAGCACTTCAAACTACAAAGCAATTGGCCGACCGGTCGTAAGCTCTGCTGCACCGATCTGGGCGCCGGGGACGAACGAGATGCAGATGAAGAAGCTACAGGCTTGCCAAAACACCACCCCCAGGACCGCGACAGGAAGCCTCCTGATGTAGCCGGAGCATCACTTGCACAGCGAAGGATCTATGCTACGAATTAAGGAACATAATGCTTTGCTGTGGAAGCAGTTCCTATTGGGATGTTACCGTAGGGAGTACCCCAATAGGTATCTAATAGAAGCTGAACCTCCACCTAGGCTCGTCTGGAAGAGTGTACTATACTTGAAGGACCCAATCCAGCAATATGTTCAACAACCACTGGATAGGACGGCGTACTGAACGCCATTCACCAGAAGTCAGTCAACACCTTCAAAGACTCCCTTCCCGTGAATGTCGTGCTCGGAGAAAAGGTACCACCCATTGCAGACAACGAGCTCAAGCTGCCTCGAGAGACCCGCGTGACACTGGCATAGCTTAGGTCTGGATACTGTAGCAGGTTAAACTCCTACTTATCCAGACTCGAGCCCAACGTATGTACGACATGTAGAGAGTCTTCGCACGACACATTTATATGTCCTGAAGCTGACAAATCTAACCCCCCTCTCCCTCTGGTCCGATTCCGTGGAAACGGCACGTTTCCTGGACCACAACATTAGAAAAATGATCTTCCTAAATTGAATGTCAATACTAGAACCCCAGTTTTTCGAATGATAGTACGCACTGCCAACTTAATCTGCATTATTTGTGGTCAACGGTGGATCGAGATTGGAAGAACTATTTTTGTAATTTATTTTGTGACTTTTGCCGATGTATATACATATACATATACTACCATGTATGTGTATATGTCTATCTACCCATTTGAGGAACTATATATATATATACACTGAACATACCTTTATGCATAATTTGTTAACTTTGAGTAGTGCATGTGTAGTCTGCCATCACAATATTATGAGTATCACGTTGTTGGAAGAGACGTGTTTGCTAATATTAAACAGAAAATACTGACAAAGTCAACATTGTAAGCATTTTTTTTGCTTAAAAGCAATGTAGGAAATTTGTTCACATACAAAAGTAGACAATGAATGCACATATCAATGTATGTACTCTTATGTATGTGTATATGTTGCCATAACAAAGCATACATATATCCTCCGTGCATAAATAGAAATGCAGGTAATGAAGAAGAATAGGAAGAAGAAAAAGGAGGAGGAGGAGGAAAAGGAGAAGAAGTCACGTAAAGCTTGCAAACTATTTTCGGCTTCAAGCAAAATATAAATTTGCACAAAGCGAAGCAAATAAAGCGGAATTTCGGAACTGTTATTGAATTTTAGATTTGCTGCACTCACTTTTCTCAAATAACAAGATTTCAGATTTTTAAAAATGAATGTGTGTATGTGTGTGTGTGTGTGCATAAGCAAAGATGCTTAAAATTAAATGCCTACAAAAAAAAATAAAAAATAAAAAATTATTAATTTCACCTTCAAAAAATATTTGTTTTTTTTTTTAGTTAAGAGAACCATATTTCCATTTCATTTTCTACCCCTCTATACCTATCTCTCTATTTCTCTCTTTCTCCCTTTTAAGCATTTCTTCTAGAATTTTCTATATTTTTAAATAACTACCATTACTGTTCGCCATTATTAATTCAATATATCTCAAATATCCATCGAATAGGCAGCTGTCAGCTGCCATTGTGTACCACAAAACCGCACAGCCTACATACCGTTAACAATAACAGACAGTCAACAGCCGACAGTCGACAGCCGACAACATTCATCGAAATGGCAGTCCAGCAGCCTTCTCTCAACCACTAAACTTAACAAAATTTGTTTAAAAGCCAATCAAGCGTATGAAAATGAAATAGACTGGCAATGATGTGAAGAGGAAGCGAGAGGGGAAAACTGAAAGGGACAACTGATAATATAGAAAGTTGGCCATACCTGACTTAATTTTAGCAATAACAGTAAAATCGATTTATTTGAATACATATTTATAATTATATTTATTTTAAATGGATATTGATTAAAAAGATTATGAGCGAAATCCATTTCAATTCCATACCATACACTGGCGGCAGAACGTACGCTCTCAGCAGAATATGACTATTTATGGTAGATATTGAGTTTTGTGCTCTAATTGAGAGAATTTCATCTGATGCTTCTCAAAGCTAAATAGGCAACAGTGAGGCGAAGAACATACACACCCTCTTCAGCAACCTCAGCAATGACTGGTAGTATCTCCAAGTGTATTCCTTATATAAAAAGAAACTACTCATAAAAACCGCTTAATGAAGACTGAAACACTATTTGGAGAAAGAAAGTCTGGATGCAAATCAAAAATCGGAGAACCACTCCGACAAGCGTCGTTGATTAAAATTCTTCCTCACTGTTAGTCAGCTTATAGCAGCAAAGTGGCTTATCAACCATAACATAAGCTTCCAGTGCTGTTATCGACTAATCTGGATGCCTTATAACTTCCTCCGTGAAAGTGCTCATTACGAGGTGCATCTAGATACATCATGCAAATGATTGAATTGGCTGTAGCCGATAATCATATAGCATAGGCACATGAGTTGACCGCTTCTGTGACCACAAAAAGAGTGAAAGTGTCTTCAATCTAGGCAAATGAGTTGGTTTGCGCTGATGACTCTCGAAACATTCAAAACCTCCAAGTTTTATGTAAATATGGAACCTAGAGGACAACTGAATGTCCTGGAGCTTACTACTCAAATATTGTGGGTCAGTGTGGTCATCTTAGCACCCTAACTGCTGCTGGCTCTGAACAAAAAAGGACTTAATATTCTTGTGAGAATACTGACGAAGTATCTGCATATATGCACCAGTCAGGGAAGGTATTATAGAATGGGCTGACTACAGAGCACTGACGCAAAGCTGGAATATTAACTTTGTGAGTGTCCACACTTCAGTCAATTGAGACGTCAGCGATTTTGGGGAGGGGTACGCATTAGTTGAAGTATTTAAAACAATCTATAAATTGAGCGAGCTGTTCGAAAATGCATAATTGAGCTACGCTGGATGGTACGAGCAGCTTTTGTTAGTTAAATAATACTTTACTCTCGGTGAGGTGATTGACCTTTCCTGAGCTACCAAAGTCAGAGAATGGAACCGAATGACGTTGATAAGTTTCACCTTCTCCTCCTCACGACAGTTATTGTTGTTGCTGTAGCGGTTCACTAGCCCCGCTTAGAGATAGGTTTAATTAATCTAAGTCGCCGTGGTCATGTAATGAGAGGTCCAGGAAACGTGCTGTTTCGACGGCATTGGACCAAAGGGAGAGAGGGGGTTAGATGTGTTCACTTAAGGGGCATATGAAAAGGTGCTTAGTATCGTGCAGGGCATACGTTGGGTCTGCTGGGATGGAGTCTGGATAGGTAGGAGTTTAACCTGCTACAGTATCCAGACCTAATTTGTGCCAGAGTCACGCGGGTCACTCCAGGCAGTTTGAGCTCGTTGTCTGCGATGGGTGGTGCTATATTTCCCAACAAGCCATTCACGGGAAGGGAGTCTTTGAAGGTGTTGACTGACTCCTGGTGAATGGCGTTCAGTGCTTGTCTTGACGCCATTCTGTCCAGCGGTTGTTGCAAATGTTGCTGGATGGTGTCCTTCATGCCAAGTACTCCCTTTCTGATGTGCCTAGGTGGAGGTTCAGCTTCAGTAAGGTGCCTGTTGGGATGTTCCCTACGGTAGCATGCGAATAGGGATTGCTTGCACAGCAAAGCATTAAGCTCCTTAACTCGTAGCATAGGTGCTTCGCTGTGCGAGTGATGCTCCGGCGAGATCAGGAGGTTTCCTGTCGCGATCCTGAGGGCGGTGCATTGGCAAGCCTGTAGCTTCTTTTTCTGCGTCTTGTTCGTCCCCAGCGCCACCACTGTTTCTTGTATTGTTGTATTTACCCAAGGGGCTGCAGCCTAGCGCTTTGAGTATTTTGTTGGGGCCCTGGAGTTTTGCGGCAATTGCAGTCGTATGCGGAGTGAAGGAGTGTAGGCTATCGAGTGTGAATCCCAATATCTTTGGGTTGTTAATAGCCAGTACTCTTTCGCCCAGCTGGTGAAAATGGTAGCCGAGGATTTAGTTGGCTGAATTTTTAACTGTCGTGCGGTGAAGAAGTGAGAAAGGTGCAATCATCGGCATACGAGGACAAGAAAACTCCTTCTGGTGGAGGAGGGAGTTCCGATACGTAAAAATTAAACAGTAGTGGGGAGAGGACACCATTCTGCATAATCCCCTATTTAATTTTCCTAAGTTTCGATGTTTCACCTCGGAATATTACCGATGACTATCGAGGACTCAAACCCAGTTCTTCACAACGGTAGTGGGCAATGCTAGCCAATCGGCTATTGCAGCTGCCGGTGTAATATACCTTAGATAAAAAATAAATGGTGATTACTTACTTACTTTATTGATATTGGGAACAAAATCAAGAAATCGAAATTTTCTATGAATTTATAACTATAATATAATATTACTATGATTTGGATTTGGAGCATAATTAGCTTGAAACGAAAAAATTATATAATAACTAAATAAATAGAAATATTTAAATAATTATATGTAAAAGCAATCTCACTAGTATGTGTTCGTACTAATAATTAAAAATATTTGTGCATTAAGCAAAAAAAAAGTAATAATAATAATAATGTTGATTGTTATTTGATGAGTAACTAAAGCCATTAATGGGAGAAATAAACATTTTTTTTTGCAAAATTAATTACAAAATCAAAATAAATGAGAATAAAATAAATTGAATGTAAAATAGAAATGCTACATATAGGATGTCAAGACTGAAACTTCTCATTTCAAGTGAAAACATACAGTATAGCAGCATATAATGACTTGTGATATGATAAGCGCCTAAATGTATGCAACTTTATAAGGTTAATATACATTTAAAGAAAAATGGGTTAAAAAAGACAATAAACCACCGAAAAAAAATTAAAATCCAATTAAAATAAATTCATATTGAAAATATACACACAAACATAGGTATGTACATACGAGTATATACTTGTACATACAAAAGAGTTAACACGTAAATTTAAATTGCAGAAAGAATATGCTGTAGCAATTCATAAATTAGTTCTAGTAAAAAATAATTATTTTTGCATTTACGTAAGTAAAAATTTATGTCATTTATGTCAATTTTTGGTTTGACCAGCTTATAAAATAATAGGATATCAATTATGGTAGCCCCTCCACAGGTATAGTCAAGCCCTTCTTGTGAATTTCTGATATGAAAATCAAAACTTTGTACAGAAATTCTTCGGCTATCCAGAGGTGGGTTAGAATAAGCTGATCTAGCGTCATCCAATCGAACTTAGTAAACGCAAGATACAGATCACTCGAGCCATCTATTGCAAAAAATAATGAATGACTTTTAGTAGTTCTAGTATATAAATACGAATATCTACTCTTATCTATGTATTCAAGTTTATTTTTATTATTTACCCGAGAAGCTGGCATTACAAGGGCCATAGAATTAATCTCTAAAATAAAATTTATGCCAAAAGCGTCAAATAGACAACATGCCATGAAAGCAAAAAATCGTACTAAGCTTAAATTCAGTGATAATTTTGCCAGTTCATCAACTTTTAAGTGGGTCACAAGTTTCATAGTCAAGTGCGCTGTTTGGCCAACAAATGCGTCAAGTTCAGTGAGCGCTCCTAAGTTTGTTATTTTCTACTTACAACAACTTTTATGGTTTTGGCTCTTAAACTGAATGAAACTATATTTGAAGACATTATGCAGGGTGGTTACTTAATCCAATTGAGAGCATAACACCTACTACATTGCTTGGCGTGTTCAAATTAAATTTACTGCTTTTGCATTTTTTTTTATTTCTTAACTTATTTTAATGTTTCTTTTGATTCTCAAGGAATTAGTACTTTTTACTTCTTTGGCAAAGGAAAATTGCACTAGTTAAATTAAAGAAACTCTGTGATACTACACCATGCAGACAGTTTGCTGATGCGCCTAATTGTAGGCAATAAAGTTTTCTGATTCCGCTTAATACTAGGTAAAGTGATGTGGATATTTTTGTATTTATTCCATACCTTTTGGGAGCAAAACGTTATGTAAGCATGCATGTAAAATATCAATTTTGTGCTTGTACTCGGTGTATAGAATTTTTCCATTGATTATTTTTTATATTTAATTTCATCTCTTTTTTTTAGGTTTTCTAAGAATTTAAGCACGTGGGTAAAGAGAGGTATTTACTATGAATTATATGTATCTTCCAATGTTGATATATGAGGAAGGATTTTTCAAATTATATAAAATGTGTAAAATTTTATTTTATTTTTTATTTATTTCCGCCTGAATAAAACATATCAAGGGAATTTTAATAGAGTTCAGTTCTATTTCAAGCAGTTTGCTAAATAAATAAGCTTTTATTAAAAACTAAAAATATTTCCAAGTATTAATAGAAGCATGAAGCAAGATCAAATTTAAACTATCGCATTTTATTATGTAATATAATACAACTTCTCATATCTAAAACATTGTTTGTAGGAGGCTCTATGATAAAATTTACCAATTTTGATGATTTTCACTTTCAATATTTATTTGAATATTCGTGCGTAGTATAATAAACTTCACGTTTATATATGTTTTTATGAAGGATTTTTGAAACAAAACCTCACATACTCGTATGAACAAATTTTTTGTAACTAGGCTATATGGTGATATAAAATGGCTGGTGGCATGGATACCGAGCTCTATATGCTGAGCGAGACCTCAAATAATCCCTGAAATTTCCAGAATTCTGCAATATTTTCCAGGCGGATGACTTCGCTGTAATGGAAATTGCTGTCAGCGCAATACATGCTATTCCAAAAGATACACGTATATGCAATCCCTTAGAAAAGGAGAATATTTATCTATGTAGGAGGAGGCAAGTTGGCGTCGCATGACTTCATATAAGGCCTGGTTGAAGACATCAAATGCAGGAAATGCAAAGAAGGGGAGACACAGTATATCATGTCATTTGTGAGTGCCCAGCAGACAGATAACAATCTCACTTAGCGAGAATAATGCCTGCTTGAATTTGCTAAAGGCACAGTTCTTCAGACTAGAGGCCTAACCGGAAGTGTAGCAGCAGATAATAGCGTAGTGTAGTAGTACATATGGTAACACCATGAACGTAGCAATGTCTATGTGAGATTCGCTGAGGAGTAAAACTGAAACCTAACTAATCTCAAGATAAATTTTAAATTAAATCAGAAGCTTTTTGTTCTTTTTAAGCGTTGTTATTACCAAAAAAAAAAACTCCCTGTCAAATTGGGTTTTATTAAGCGACTGATTTATTTTGTTTGATATTCTCGACAAATATTGTCTGAGATCATATTTTTTTATTCTTAATTATTTTATTTATAATTATTTTAATTATTTTAAATATATTTTCGGACATAAATACATGAAGAAATTATCCACTCTCAATAAATTGTATCTCTATATAAGAGTTTAGTAAAAAGTTTTGCATTATTTTTGCAATAGATGGCTGGATGACTCTAGATAGCATTTGAAAGTTGATATTTCGCACTAAAATAGCTAATAGTAGAGGTATTAAACTCTTAACTCAGTAACGTTTGAGCGCGTTGCAAAGACCAGCAAAGACAAAAAAATGCTATATTAGAAAATTTTTCTTCGTCTGAAGGAAGTAATCACCCAGAAGCGCACATCATTCGCAAGAAGCTTTAAGAATTTGATTGGGAGATTCTTATGCATGCCTGGACCTCGCACCAAGTGAGCACCAACTGCTGCTGTCTATGATGAATGAAAATCGATTTCCCCAATTTTTTGCCAAAAGGGACAGAGATTTCAATGAAAGGGGCACAATGTTAAGCAGCTTTAAAAGTCTTTCACTTTCGACATCTAGAAAGAGTCGCTCTTTACTGGTAGGCTTACTGAGAGAGCACTTTTTAATTAATCTCTTCCCTTAACTTCACTTTTGTGGCTTAAACTAGAGGAAGCAAATTGCTTTCGACATATCCCCAGTTAGTGTAGAGTATAAGAAAATAAAATATTATACTTTGTCAATACAAAAGCGTAAAAAAATCTTTAGTCATTGAAAAACACAAAAAAAAAATGCCAAAAATACTACAAATAATGTTGAAAATTGTTACTGAAAATTCTCGTTTGTTCCTGCCGTTTCAATACATATTTTCCTTTTAATTTGCTAACTCACACTTTTCATATTTATTCCTGCGCTTAGCATTTTGCATAGCTCCCCATAAAGGCGCAGTCATTTCATTTTCAATTTATTTCTGCTTTCATCTGTTGTTTATTTTCACTTCATTCTAAGCCAACCACTCAGCACATAGATTATTGTGTGGCAATATTTTTTTTTTTTTGTTCGTCCAAAAGCTTTTACCAACTGTTTGTGGATTAGTGTTTTTTGAAATCTCGTTTGCTGTTTGTTTATTAAGTATTAAAAAAAAGTTAAGAGTAAGAGAATTTTATTTAAAACATTTCTTTTTTTTTTCTTGTGGCAGCAGCTGAGCCAATAACTACAGGCAAGTCCTTGCAGGTTAATGTGTTTTTGTGAAACAGGAAGTGAGTGTGGCAATCTGTAAAGTTGTTTCCATATTTGTAAATATGTTTACTTTCTGCTTTTAAATTTGTAATAATTCTGTTTAAAATTGCTATTACTACAATACTTTTACCATAATTTTTAAACTTCTATAAATGTGATACCGCAGCTGTTTTCCTTTTCATTTGTGCTGCGGTCAAGCATTTAAAAGTTGCGTTGACTATTATTTTAGCTAATTAAAACACTCACATTTTACATTTTTTGTTTTCTTCTATAAAGTTATGGAATATCTAATTGAGATGCCTTTAGATGTAGGTTAGGTTAGGTTGAACTGGTTGACTCAGCCGAGCTCACTTCGGTGATATTGCGTTGATAGTATTGCCAGACACACTACATATGACCGAGCGTCACTTTGTATTGCGGTTGTTGAGGCCAATAATGACATAGAAAATTGTCCTTCTCTATTCAACTCTGCAGCTCGTATTGCTTTCTTCAGCATTAAATAAAAGAAGTTACATAATAAGATATCACTTTATCTTAAACTTAGAGCGTTATCAAATAGCTCGGAGAGGTATTTTCCGATTCTGACGGAACTTTTTGTGTTGCTTAACGTATATGCTTTACGAAGATACCGAATTCGAGCTTTTCGGCTTTTTTAAAATCGACGAAGAAGCGGCGTGGCATGTGTCCCTCTTTTTCCAGCTCTTTTCTCAAATTTGGTATATAGTGAATATCTCTTCAATAGTGGATTTAGTAGGTCTAAAGCCACACTGATATAGTCCAATCAGTTTGGATACAGTCTTTCTTACAAAACGTTGGATAGAACCTTATACGTGATATTGAGAAGTCTTAGACCAGGGTGGTTAATCAGACTGTGAGCAACTTAACTAGTATTTAACTAGTATAAAGCTGATAAATAGTGCGACAATGGACACTTGGTAGAACAACGCTGTGTTAAAAATATCAGTTACCTACACGATGATCTGGTTAGTGCCAAAATGCAAACAAAATGGATTTTAATTAACAATTTGTATCTTTCCTTACTAGAATTAATGCAAAAAAAAAAAAAAAAATAATAATAATAATCAGCAAGAAATCAGAAAAGAGCAATAACACTACGAGAGTGGTCGTATATTTGTTTGTAAACGCGTGAGCTCTTATCCTACATGAAATGCGGGTGGTGCGCAGCGCATTAAACACAAATAATTACAACAAATGATCAAACAAATTAGTTGACAAGAAAATAAATGAGCAAACAAACGCTGGTAGAAAGTTTACGAGTATTCTTAACACGTACCTACATATGTAAATCCAAACAATCCAAGCATATAAAACTCTTGCATTTGACTTTCCCTCATCGCCCTTGTGACTTCGCATTACATAACACATATCTTCCCCAACACTCGTACGCCCTAACGTTATTTAAATATTCACCCCCACAATTTAACAGTTACCTCATTTATTTCACCTTTTTACTTTCAGTTATTTTTACATTACAACAAATTATGTATTGTAGGGGTATGCATTGTTAATGTCGTGTCACGCGGAATACTAAAGCCCACGCATTATCTGCCTCACTCCTCCCTTTTGTTGCTTTGTTTTATTTTTATTCACGGTCGCTCAAACAAGTAACGGAAATAAATAGCCTCAAACTTTTCGCTTTCATGTTGCAGCCATGACATTGGTAACAACAAAAAGAAAGAGAAATACACGAAACGGGAACACCGTAATTGATGAATTAGCGTTGGGCGGTGGCTTCACGTCTTTTTGGAATCGAATGATACAGTGTTTTATGGAAAAATACTTCTCTTTAAATCATATAGTTTGGGATTTTATCTCTTTAGTAGTAAATAAAAGATCAACGAGACAGTTAACAGTGTATTGCCATGGCCAACCAAAGATTTCTGTTTGGTGAAAATAAATAATGGGATAAGTGTAGAAGTTCACCTAAGTTAGAAAATTTTTCTCTGCGGAACTTAAGGAATTATATCTACTTGTAATTTTCTAATAATCTTTTTTTTTAATTTATCGATTGTATATTATTTGAATTTGAGAATATATTCCGAAAATCTAAAGTCTAAACAACAAACAGTCTCGGAGATATGATCGTATCATTAAGGATGTCTCGTGACGTTCGAAAATAGGCGAAACGCCTATTTGCTTTGTGTAAATGGTTCGAAAAACTTTAAATGCGTTTTTCTAGACACACTATTTTCAGAGACGGTGAGGAAAATCTTCCCGAAACGGTTGAACCGATCGGCTTAAAATTTTCATACGACCTTCTATGATATATTTGTTAGGTAATGATCGAAGGAACTCAAATTTTTGCAATATTTTTTGAGCCACTTTGAAGTGTAGAATTTCTCAAAAAAATGATTTGGTTTCTTGAAGCCGCCATTTTGCCGTCAAAGTTTTCACTATTCCTTCGATCATTACCTGTACTCATCCTTTATATTTATTTATTTCTTTGCTTTTCGAGTTTCATATAATTTGAAGCAAAAATCTCTTCTTTACCGCAAGATACCTTTTCTTTGGAGAACTTTCTGGAGATCGGCTACAGAAGAACAGTAACCAATATTTTTTAAAATGAATCGTTTATTATTAAACTATATTAAATTCTGTCTATTAACAATTTCTCTATTAATTCATAGACTAAAATGCCTCTCAACAAAATCTTTAACAATGAAATGCATTTATTTTGTTTTGCAAGTAGATATAACCCCTAGGGGCTTAATGGTTAAATCAGTTAAAAGAGAGTTATTTACAACAATATTTTAAATAAAAAATAAAATATATCATTCAAACTTTTCATTGTTCTAAAGGCTTACATTTGAGAAAGAAGTTTTGAAATTTTCAAAGGAAAACATTTATAACCACGCCATTGTGACGTTGGTGAGACTTCGCAAAAAAAGGTGTATCTGCTTTGAAAATATAACTCTTGACAGTATCATTCAAAATGAAAAATGGTGCTTTAGTTAATACCCTTATTGAAAAATTAGACGAAAAAATATGAAATAGAAAATTGAGTTTTTGGCAATTTTTTTTTTTTATCAAAAATCCAGAATTGAAAAAAATATTCCTTCGTCCAATTCCTAGTGAATTGTCCCTAGAATACATATGTAAAGTTCTATCAAGATCGGTTTAGTTGTTTTCGGTAATTTTCAGAATCGTCTCGAAAAGAACGCATATCTACGAAACTATTATTCGGATCGACTTGAATTTTTTCGATATGTTGCAGAACTTAATTCGACTATTTAAAGCTGTGAAACCCATGTAATCTTTTAAGTGAGATGGTCGTATAAAAAATCTACTCCAATAGAAAATTAAAAGCGAGCTTCGAAAGTGGGAGAGCCACTTTTTGATGACAGCTCCAGGCAATATTTTTAGTATAGCGATTTAAAGGCATGCACCTAAAAGGACGTGCGGTTCCTTCTTATGCCTTGTAAAATTTTGGAAATGCTATGGAAGGGACAATAACGAAAGATGTGAGGTCTTTGCGAAAACTACTGCTGCTGTTGGTTTTGTTATGTTCCATCGTCCAGTCCTGGAACACATCGTAGTGGACGAAAATCTAGCCACAACCTTCAGGAAATTCAAGTTTGTCTTTTTATAACTGATTTAGGTCCACGCTCCGATAGGAGAGAAGGACGCTATGTCCCAAGATACACCTATAAGAATTGCTATTACCATGATGACTAGCCGTGGTTGGCAAAAAAGTTATCTTCACCACAATAGTCGCAAAATTTAGCCTCCATACCGAAACAATGCTAATTGCGTTGCAGTTGATCGACTTCACCGAGGGCAGATTTCGGAGCAAGAAAATTCAATAAGCTTCGAGGCGTTCCCTGGCTGAAAAGTTGTGCAACTAAATCTATCAACACGAAAAGGAGCTGCCTCTACGCCGCTATGCCCAAATGATCCGTCAGGATTGTGAAGAATTCCCCCGAGCAGTTCGATACCAAACGAAGTTTCACACAATTTGACGCTTTCTCACGTGAATTTTTATATGTATTCTTAAAAGTAATACGAGCTACAGAGTTGAATAGAGAGGATACAATATCTTATATGAGTGCCGATGATATTGGCATTAGTGGCCTCAATAACTGCGCCGTCAGTTCTGCGTTCTTCAGACTTTACAAATGTGAGAAGCGATGGGGTCTGCAGGCGAACAGGGGCAAGACGAAATAACTTTTCAAAAGACCAGTCATTATTGAAATCGTAGCTAATTTCGTCCACCTTGAAACCAGTATTAACACCAACAACAATGAAGCCTTGAAATCCAACGCCGAAGTGCTCTGTGGACTGAGTCGGCAATTGAAAAGTAAAATCCGCTCTCGGCAAAAAGGACCAAACTCGCTTAATATTCCTGTCCTGCTATATGGATCGGTGGCATGGATGATGACAACATCTGATAAGTCGGCTTTGAGAGTCTTCGAGAAAAGGGTTTTGTGTAAGATTTATGGACCTTTACGAGTTGGGACCGGCTGATGGGATGATGAGCTGTACGAGATATATGGCGACATTGACAGAGTTCAGCTACGCTGGCTAGGTCAAGTAGAACGGATGGATAAGAAAACTTCAGCTTTGAAAGTTTTCAATGCTTTCTATGCCGTTGGAAGCAGGAGAGAAGAAAGACCTACACTCCATTAGAAAGACCAGGTAGAGAGGGATCTGGCTATACTTGGTATCTCCAAATTGGTGCCGAACAGCGAAAAGTAGGAATGAATGGTGCGCTGTTGTTAACTCGGCTATAAGTGCGTAAACGTTGTCTATGCCAGTGAAGAAGAAGATGATAAGCGCAAAAAACCTGATAGCACCTGAAGTAGTTCTTTTTATTTATAGAAACCTTTTATTTTGAGAGCCATGTCACCCACTGTAGTTTAGTTTCAGCATCGTTTTGTATTTCCCCGAATTGATTTTTCTTTATTTTTTCTTTACTCTTTACTTTTACTCGTATTGGGTTTCTTTTGCTTACATTCCACTACTCTTTCAGCGTTTTCGAGCTGTGCTTTCTTTATTTTTTTTTTGGGTATTTGTTGTTGTTGTTGTAGTATAAGTGCCGCAATTTGTGCTTGTCAACAGGTTCACCAACCTGTTATGCGATTCCCTCCAAGCATTACTGTCGTTGCATACGTGTACATATACACGTATGTATGTTTGTTTTTCGTTTATAACCGCGAGCAAATTTCATATATATGTTTGTTTATTTACACGTATGTGTGGTATGTATGTGTGTTTTTACGATGGACTGGTTGCGCTTATTACCAACGGCAATGGAACCTTTTTTGCGGTTCATGCACACGTGTATGCTGAAATGGGTACACATACATATATGTACATATATGTATGTACGTGTATATATAAAGAGAAAACAGGTTACCACCACCGTTAGTTCATATCAAACCTGCTTGCTTTAACAACAAACTAAATAACGAGCATATTGAATTTTTTTCTGCTTGATACATATATGTGTACATATATATTTTTCTTTGATTTCTATCAGATTCACTTTTATTACCTAATAATTGGTACGAAAATCAGTATTGAAGGAAGATTTAAGGCATTTATCTTTGATACTCTTTAATGTGCGCACAAGAACCTTTTTCTTAATAATTTTCATCCTTTGCTATGAGAGACTCCCTTACAGCGTGCCTTAAAGCCTACACTTTTATTTTTCGCTTTGAATTTTGTTGGCTGTCATTCAAAAGCATCGCAATGATTTATTCATTTCCTTTGCCGTAGTGAAAGTTCACTCGGCGCTTTTTGTTTGAGTTTACGCTCCAAACTTGTACAACTTTCACTGCCTGCCGCAGAGTACACACATTGACACATAAAAATTTTGGCTGCTAGTTTCATTTTTCGGTATTCGTTCGGAGAACGGGCTTATTTTACTTTTAAAGACAGGGTGTTTTTTTTAACGCTAGGTTTGCAATGATGCAATACTTTTTCACAGATGGACTTTTTGGCAGATGTTACTTGATTTTCACTCAGTTTGGTTTGCCATTTCTTAATGAACAGACTTCATTCGGAACATCGTTTGCAAATCGTACAATTTTATTACCAAAATAATGGTTCAGTTGACGAAAAGTATCGGGCGCTGCGTCCAATATTCAGTCAATGGCTCAACAGTGGCGGTAGTTCGAGAAACTAAAGATGGATAATGCCTATCTTCGGAGGCGCCGTACAGGTTGCCCCATGAAATGGTCTTGCTGTTGTGGAGCAAAATATTATAGAGCACCGGATGAAACCGTTCGGAGAACGTGCTCAAAACTAAAGGGCGACCATTCTTGATTTTCACAAGAAAATTATGTTCAGCGGGGAGGCTCACATGTAGTTGAATGGATACGTGAATAAGCAAAATTGTCACATTTGAAGTGATAATTATCAATAACCCATTGCAAAGACCGCCCACAATAGGTTAAAAGAGCTGAAAACAGGCGCATTAGAGTAAAAAATTAAATAAAAAAGCCGAACTTTTTTTTTTTGCTAATTTTGTCTAGTTTACATATATTAGGTAATAAGTAAAGCTTTACCGTGATTTAATCGAATAATTGGTTCCTCAGATCTAATCGTTCAAAGTTAAGCAATTTCGAGTGGAATTTTTTGTATGCGAAAATTGCTTAATTGATAGCTGAACAAAAAAAAAAAGACCGTAGAAGAGACATTTGTCAACTAAATGAGTCTGTTCATTTCAAATATACCAGAATATTAGTGCAATTAATTCCATGTTTTTCTTTTTTCGATAATTTTTTTTGTTTAAAAAATAAATTACTTCAAACTTTTTATAAAGAAATCGGATTTTTTGGAAATATTATCAATTTTCTTTGGAACATAACTTTTTTTTTAGCTCATCGCAGGTCAACAAAGTATTTTAGTCACTTCAGGTACAACATTTACTAAGGGAAATGGTACCAAAGTTTTCTAAATAGTCTTGCCTTCTATTGATATATTTCAATTTGAACTTAACTTACTTTGAAAAAGTGTCTTTTCTGCATGATAAAGAAATTATGCCAAATCATCAATTTGGCTTTCGCGAAAACCTGGCACTATAGAACAAGTCCATCGCATTACCAATGAGGTCAAGAAGGGATTTGAGTTGAAAAAATATTACTCAGCAATTTTTATTGATGTGGCTCAAGCATTTGATGTGACTCAAGCATATGACATGAAGGACTTATACGAGTATACAAAATTAAAATTACTTTGCCAAAATATTTCCATCAGATCTTCATATTATACCTTACTAATAGAATGTTTATAGTTAAGGTAAAAGAAGAATGTCCAATTATGGCTGGTGTTCCTCAAAGCAGCGTTTTGGGACCACTACTGTATGTCTTATTTACTGCAGACATTCCAACATACACAAAGGTATTAACTTCAATATTCGCAGACGATACCGCCATTTTATGTTGGAGCAAGTGTCCAATTATCACTAGGAAAACACTTAAAAATCGTTGGAAGTTGGCTGTCAAACTGGCGAATAGAAATGAACGAGCAAAAGTGTAAGCATATAACGTTCACTCTAAAGACAGAAACATACCCAATACGGAAACTAAACAACGTAATGATCCCTCAACAAGCGAAATTAAATATCTCGGCATCCACCTAGATACATAGGCGACTTACATGGAAGAGCCATATTTCTGCTAAAATACAGCACCTCAAACTTCAAGCCCCCAGCCTAAATTGGCTACTTGGTAAAAAATCGGGCTTATGCTTGGATCATAAAATTCTTCTATATAATTCTGTCAATTATGGGCCTCTACCTGCGCAGCTAGTATTCATAAAATACAGCGCTTCCAATCAAAACGCTACGATATCTTTCAGGTGCACCTTGGTATATGCGCAACGAAAACATACATAGAGACCTTGAAATACCAATGGTTGACAAAGAAGAAGAACAAAAAAAAAAAAACTGAAACCGGCCATAACATTTCTCTCAATGGGGGACGCGCCAGAGCCATTATTAATGACATTTTCGTTCCTGAATTGGAAGATGTTGATGTGGGTGACTTTTGTTGCCAACAGTACTTTATCGGTGCCACCAACATCCAAAAGTTATTGAAAATTAATTTAAGCAAAAATTAAGTTAAATTTTATAATCGGGGTCGCCCTTCAGCAGGGAATATCCACCCCTCCGAGTGTATTTCGCACATGAAATAAAAGGCTCCTCGTAAAAAAAACCATTAGCCGTTCGGAGGCGGCTTAGTATAAACTGTAGGTCCCTCCATTTGTTGGAAAAACATCAAGACGCAAAACCACAAATTGTAGGAGGAGCTTGGCCGAAAATCGCATATATATATATATATAGTTCCTTGTCTAAATAAATAAGCCCGAGACGAATGATGCTGTGGCAGAGAATATTTCAGTCTACCGTGGTGTTCGCTTGTTCGAAATCAAATTCAAAATATAATTCAAAAAATACCTGGTCACAACATTAAATTATATATGTGTTTTACTTCTTCTTGAAAAGCATAAGTCTAAAAAAACTCCCTTTACATAGCTGCGTATGTATATTATATATTTAAGTATTTGATTTTTAATGTTAATGTATTTTTTTTTTCGTTTTTTTTTTTAACTTCACATCTTTAATTTATTCATATTTCGAGCGTATTGAATGCTTATATAAATATTTTCTATGGTTTCATGTTGTTGTTTCGGCAGTAAAAGTACTCAATGTTTGTTTTGTATGCGGAGTAGGGCGGAACTTTGAGCACAACGCTTCGAGTGCAGTTATTTACTAAAATTCATAAATATTTATTAAATTTAATTTATGCTCAAAAAGTTTGGTTTGTCGAAATCAGTTCGAGTGTTGAGTGTGCAGAAATGGACTTTAAATTTTATTTATCTATTATATTACAAACTTGTATGTGTATAGGAATATTTCCACATTTTTGGAAACGGGAAAAGTTTCAAACACTCTCTTTTTGCTTTGAAGTAATTATTTGTTTAATATTTTAATATTTAATTTTTTTTTTGTAAAACTTTATACTTATACTCGTATACCTTTATGGCAGGCTTATACAAATTTAAGAAAATAAATTTTATTAATTTCCTTTATTTAATTTTTATTTAATTAATTTTTTGGCGGAGTTGTTAGCACTGCCTATTATCTTTCGGAAGGACAAGGTTAATGATCTGTTTCAACCAATATTCAGAAATATATATAAAATAAATTTTTCTAATTGCCAGCACCCCTCAGCTAGGAAAGTCAAGCCCTTCGAGTGCACTTCTGATGTCAAATCCAAAGCTCGACAAGAAACACACACCACATATTGGAGGTGGACCTCGGCCAAAAATCTCTTCAGAAGGAACCAGTGGTGCTTCCTAAAAATAAGGAAAACTCAATAAAAAGGGTTCTGTTTGATTCATCTCACTCTTGAGTAAATTTTCAATGCGTACCTTGAAGAGTTTGCAGCAATGAGATGCCTTAATATTGTTACCAGGATACCTATACCAATGTTTATCGGCGTTTTCTATTCGCAGGATGATCTTATTAAAAAAAAGGTATCTAAGGACATTTTATCACAAATTAAATGCGAGATCAACATTTCTTAATACTTGAAAAAGACGTATTTAAAAAGGTATACCCTTCTGAGACAAAATTGCTTTAAAAATAGATTCGATGAATACAAAAAACTGGTGAATAAGAATGAAATAGCGTTATAAACTAATGCCCACCTACGTAGATCTTCTAACTAACCGAAAGTTCCTTGGCGGCCATGTCCTCAATCCAATATTGGACTTCAACTCTCCGCATAGAAGTCAAAATGTGCATTTTTTACCAATAGTTTTTTGATGTAAATTAAATAAATTTATGTTTTTTAAATCTTTGAGCGGCCAAATGCAACCGACTTATTTGAAGAAAATCCCTGCTCCCATTATAATTCCTTTATATAATTTTAGGCGAACGTTCTCTCATAAATTTTGATTGCCATCAAAGAGCTCCCTCAACCAGCTAAGTTAGAATTCCTTTAAAATTGATAAGATAAGAACCATCGGCAAGAATTACAAGAATTATCAACTGATTAATGATTTCAAGGATTACATTACTTGTAATTAAACAAGTATCGTTTCAAAGCTTTGCGCCTAAATGTATGTAATGTGTAATGCTAATGTAAATATTTAATTATTTGCTTACAATGCTTTATGAGCATTTTGAATAATCAGAATGTATTTACTATTGACATTGTTTGTTGTTATTATTTTCGTTGTTGCTGTTGTTTCATAATACACTTGCACACTTTGCATGCCATTTGCGCATCAATCATACGCCCCCCGGCGACCACAATCAGCATAACGATGTACAGAATGAGCTGTTGATGGGTTGTCAGATGTGCAAATACTTACACATACACACCCACCCACACATAGGTACAACAACTCAGAGAAGACTATTTAGCTTTCATTAAATTCTATGTTCAGCAGCGTAATGGCGACTCTTCCCGTCTTTCCTCTTCAACAGCCCATGAGGGAAATCTAAAACGCTCTGCTGTTGTGTATAGCTAAAATGGCTAATTTCAACATGATTTGCAGTGATGTGGATGAAGATATGGTACAAACTTTTGAAATTAATGGAAAGTGCGCGCAATAAACGCAAGCTTAAGCCAATTTCAATGGCAGGAAATGACGACTTTGGTAGTATCTCGGCAAAGGAAATGGAGGAAAGTGAATTGAGGGAGAATTACGATAGGGAATATATGATGGGGCTACTAATAGAGCTTTTAGAAATCATGACTGGCAAATTGTACAGCGTCAAAATAATATCTAATGCCAAAAATGGCTTTTTATTTAAAAAAATAATCGAAAAATTATTTAAAATATTTGTTTTCCTCATAATAAAATCACAATTAACCTAGAGGTCAGCATATTATTATTATTATTATTATTATTATTATTATTTCTCTTTAATCCTAGCTCAGCTGCTTGCAAGAAAAATTTATTTGAAATATTCCATTTATCCATACTATTTTGTTATATTTATTTAATTATTTATTAAATTAAATATTATAAATTAAATAAATTAATTTAAATTTTTTAATTTTATTTCTATTTGTTGTTTTTGAGGGACTGGTAAAAAAGTCAAAAATTCACTTTTATTTTGCTGAAAAAAGATTAAATGAACCAACTAAGCTTTTTCGTTTTCCTAAAGGTAAATTCATGAATATCAAGCCAAAAACATTCATGCACATATGCATGAGTACAAATGGCTGCTGGCCAACATCATACTATGAGATTCACATGAAAATGTAAATATTTGCTGAATAATTTCAGAGTTCTGAAACTCGTTGGTATACTCGTAGACTACGTGCATCTGAACCCAATTAAATTATGCAACTTTTGCAGTTTTTCTCATGTTTTTTTTTCAAAATAGTATCAATATATATATATATATATATATATATTATGTCAACATTTGTTGTTGCTGGCGTATTTGGTAATTTGGTGCAATGCAGATGATCATTTTGCCCAAGAAAAGTTAAGTCAGCGTACTTTTTGAATGAGCATATTTCTGCTCCCACATATATACACATTATCACAGAGTGTAAAATTTTATAAACCAAATTAATTAATTTATTAAAACAAAAACTATATTCTATTTGACTTAACTTAATTTCAGAACAATTAATTTTATATAATTTAATTTAATTTTTTTGTTAAATTTTTTTAAATTTATATTTTGCATTATTTTCTTTCTTTAGTTTAATTTTATATTACTAACTTTTATTTAAATTTGCCTTTATTTGATTTTATTTTATTTTTTTATATTATTCTATTTTATTTTGTTTTTTTTTCTCTGCATTTAATTTAATTTTATTTTTCTTACTTTGTTTATTTTATTTTATTAACCCTAATTTAAATTTATTTAATATAAATTAATTAAATTTTTTTAATTTAAATTAATTTAATTTAATTAAACTTAATTTTATTAATTTAATAAAATATTTTTCTTTACTTTATTTTATTTTAATTTATATATTTTATTTTATTGTGTTTTGTTTTATTTTATTTAATTTTAATTTATTTAATTATTTTTAATATAATTTATTTATTATTTTTATAATTTTATTTTAATTATATTTAGCTTAATTAATTTAATTTCATTTAATTTAATATTTTATTTTATTTTACTTAATTTAATTTAATTTAATTTTATTTTATTTTATTTTATGTATGTTATTTTATTTTATTTTATTTTATTTTATTTTATTTTATTTTATTTTATTTTATTTTACTTTATTTTATTTTATTTTATTTTATTTTATTTTATTTTATATTATTTTATTTTATTTTATTTTATTTTATTTTATTTTATTTTATTTTATTTTATTTTATTTTATTTTATTTTATTTTATTTTATTTTATTTTATTTTATTTTATTTTATTTTATTTTATTTTATTTTATTTTATTTTATTTTATTTTATTTTATTTTATTTTGTTTTATTTTATTTTATTTTATTTTATTTTATTTTATTTTATTTTATTTTAATTTATTTTATTTTATTTTAATTTATTTTATTTTTTTTATTTTAATTTAGTTTATTTAGTTTTATTAAGATCTATTTATGTCATTTTATTTTATGTTATTTCGTTTTATTTTGCTTTGTTTTAGTTTATTTTATTCTGTTTTTTATTTTAATTTAATTTAATTTAATTTAATTTAATTTAACTTAATTTTAATTTAGCTTATTTAATTTTATTTGAATCTATTTTATTTCATTTTAGTTTATGTTATTTCATTTTATTTTGCTTCGTTTTATTTTATTTTATTTTATTTTATTTTAGTTTATTTCATTTTAGTTTATTTTATTTATTAAATTTGATTGAATTTAATTTTATTTCATTTTAGTTTTTTTATTTTATCTTATTTCTTTTTATGTATTTTATTTCACATATGTATGCAAGAGTGAGTATCAGAGATTATTAGATGAAAAGCTGTGATACATCCGAAGGACTCCACATTTACTTACATACATATGTGCCTGATAATTGATATACATATGTGGTTTTGAGCGCGAAGCATTCTCTCGATTCATAGCAATAAAATACTTTCATTATACAATTAAAGGTACGCATAATTGAATTGGTGAAGCATAAATTGAGTGAATGGGTATGCAATTAAATATGTCTAAGGGGTGTAGAATGTGTGTTCTTATTTACGCATTTGCGTAATGCGGGTGTGCTCATTCTAAACTAATATTTTTTTATATACATTTTAAGGTAAATGTGTTCTAGAATTTTCTAAGGTGCTTTTTTATGATATATAATACCTAAATTCAATTAAAATAATTGATACACGGAACTTATCAGTGATTTACTTTTTAATGACCTATACGAAGTTCATTTTAAGCAGTCTTTTCTTAAGGGGGATATTCTGTCATTGTAGCCCAAACTCAAGTTTTAGGGACGCATTTTAGATGAAAGAATTCTCAATCTCTTTGTTATAATGGCAAAAATATTATATTACCAAAAATGTTATTATACTCAACAATATTTCCAACCTTCCAATTCTTTTATTATGTAAAGACTCAACTAATGTAGCAAAGTCAGTACTCAGAGCAGTAAAAGTGTACACACAGACTTGGCGACTCCTGTCAGCCGTCAACTGTCGTTTCAATATTTGCCATCTTCGGTCATAAAATTTCTGACTTTTATTTGCTTTGTATATATATACAAACACAATAGCTGTACAAAGCAGCGGGTAACTGTAAATTTTCAAAAAATGCAGACAGGACAGTTGAATCTTCTAAGACCGCTAGAGTTTTGGTAAGTAAATAGTGAATAAGTTTTGTTTTTTGCTTCCTACTTGTACTTCAACAGACTTTCCCTTCACTTATGTGTCTGTCCATAAGTCAATGCCTTTTGGTAAATCACTGAGTTCACTTTTGCCGCAGCTTAAGTGCGGCCATTAAAGTTTGTTTACTTCCGTTGAAAGAGTTTGTTGACATCCGGCTTTGTGATGTGTCCACGCGCGGCAATGATGTGGGATTCAATGTGAATGTAACAGACACAAAGCAAAGAGTTTTGATATTGCATTGTGTTCGGATTTAACACGAGAGAGATGGAAATTCAAAGTTCCTTACTTGAAATCTGTTGTGTCATTATTCTATTTTTATTTTAATATACCAATTTTCTAGCCATCCGCAGCTAACCTGCCTTGGCATTATCTTGTTTTTGTACAATTCTCATTTTCTTTCTTTTTAAGCGCACACTCTTTTATTAGGCTTTTAGTTCAAGGTTTTTACGCACAGTTTTTGTATTTTCACTTTCTTCACGCATTATCTATGCTCTTGGCAGTTTATGCTCTGCCAAGTAGTTACCGTTAAAAGATTTTTGCGCACTTTTTATTATTATTATTTTTTTTACGCCGCTTACTTTGTTTGTTACTTAGGCTAATGAATTTCAGCGAGGTGAGTTAAATTTAACACGATTAGCATTTTTCAAATAAGAAAGTAAAAGGAAAAAATAGAACTGAATTTTACTAAAAGAAATGCAAATAAGTTAAGTAAGAGATTGCCAATCAAATGTTTATGTTTCGAACGAAGGAGAATAAAAAAAAAAAAAAAAATGACGAAATAAAATAAAAAAATTAAATTAAGTTAAATTGAGCTAAATTATTTGGTTACCATATTTATTATGTATACATAAATTTAGAAGCATACATAGATCCCCCAAATTTTGAGCTTTCAGAGGAGCCATATTCTGCTTTATAGTTCTCAGTAAATTTCCACATTTAACTATATAATTTTCTCAGTTTCAACTTTAGAAAACTAATTCTTAACAAGCAGTTCAGAACCAGAAGTTTTGGAGGCGCCACGATGTTACTTGCACTCAAGCTTTCCATGAGTCCAACACGACTAAGCTGCTTCCTTTGGATATAATTCTTGTCATGTGTTCGTGTTTTACAAACATATATACACTACGTGACAGGCGATTACGCACTCGTGCAAATACAAATTTCTAAACGTTTATTGTAACACGCTATGCTATGCTGCTAGGTTTGATTAAAGTGCACATATTCGCATGTTGGGATTAACACACTATTGCCGCCACAAACCAATAGTACCACGGGTTCACCTTGAAAGCTTGACATATAACATGCACGCAGGACATATGCATTAATTTGAGAATCAAACATTGACAGAGGTAATTTCGCTTTGAGAATGACATGCTTGCAAAGGATTTCATAGCTCAGCTATGTATAAACTCATACCGAAGTAAACTCTAATATTGTAGCTCACACACAATCAACTAACAAACATAAAGATAAATAAAATAAAATAAATAAAATAAAATAAAGTAAAATAAAATAAAGTAAAATAAAAAAAATAAAATAAAATAATATAAATTAAAATAAATTAAAATAAAATAAAATAAAATAAAATAAAATAAAATAAAATAAAATAAAATAAAATAAAATAAAATAAAATAAAATAAAATAAAATAAAATAAAATAAAATAAAATAAAATAAAATAAAATAAAATAAAATAAAATAAAATAAAATAAAATAAAATAAAATAAAATAAAATAAAATAAAATAAAATAAAATAAAATAAAATAAAATAAAATAAAATAAAATAATATAAAATAAAATAAAATAAAATAAAATAAAATAAAATAAAATAAAATAAAAAATAATAATAATAATAATAATAAAATAAAATTAAATAATATAGTAATTCATATAATTTGCAGAAATATAGTAAATTTTAATATCTAATATTTGATTACACTCATCTTAGTTTCGAAGCGGTTGAAAACAGATCTCGTTTTTAAATATGAAGCGAAATATATTCGTTATAAAAAAATTATACTATACACAAGAGTTTAAAAATAACTGAAAATAATAGATAAAGGAAATTGATATGTTGCAGTCATCAGCAAAATTAAAAGCTGTCGTTGTTTGATTGATATTAATTTAATGGCTCGTACTATTGACAAAAAAGCTAATCGAATTACTTATATATTAAAAAAAATAATAATATTTAAAAAAATGTTTATATCTTCACATATATTTATACTGAACGTAGTTTATTCAATGCAGATTTTCTCAAATTTAATTAAAATTATGATTACCTTATGTATATAATGGTGAATAAAGTAAATTTAACTTTTCTGCTTTTATAGTAACTTTCAGCTCTAATAATGTTGTATCATAGAATATAATTTTTTCCACAATATTTTATTTACTTATGCACGTATGTACATTCTCGTACATGTGCATTGATGTGCATTGTTGTTTTTGTTATAGAAGATACTAGTTTCGTTTGCATTTGGCTTGCTTTCAAAGTTTTTAATGCTTCCACAGGGATCATAAATTATTCACCAACAAAAGCAAATGTACATATGCTTTCACATATAGCATACGAGCGCATAAAATAGGATATCGGATAAATTAGTTTGAAGTTGTTATACATCAGACTGTGATTTGTAGGTACATTTGCATAGAGATATATTTGATTTGAGATATATGTGATTTGTTTGTTTTAAAATGTAGCTTCATTGATTTTTATTGCTAAATAAACAATGTGAAGCAGATTTAGAGCAATATGGAAGGGTCCTTATTTAGTAATCTTTTTTTATGTTTTGTCTCAAGTATATGTTTCAATCCAAACAGGGATAAATTAATAAAAACTGTACTGAAGACGAGATAATAATATTATTATCCCAACTATTTCTGTATGCTCTATGTTATATGTTCGATAATTTATTAATTTATATCATTTTATTGCATCCCCACTGATTTATAATTTATTTAAGTGATAATTCAAAAAATGTTTAACTGAGTTTTGGAAAATAAATTTTTTTATTAATCGTGCTATAGTGAAATGTCTGCTCAAAAGGTATATTTTTTGGATTCACAGGCATCCAGTTCGATTTGTTTTTGTATGCCTCCAGCATAGTTTCGAAGTGGTCGATTAGCGATTAGATTTTTACGGAATATATTAGGGTTTCGAGTATTTTGGCTTCAAATAATTGTATGAAAAAATTTCCAAAGAAATTTTGTGTAAATAATTGTACCAGGTACTTAAGAGGGTCCGTGATTAACAAAAAATAAGGAAATTCACGAGTTTGTCATTTTGCCAACATTGTTCACCAGGCTAAAATGTAGTGGGCCTTTTTTGTATTCCCAATATTGTAGCGGTCCTTGAAAGGTCGGTGTTTTGAGGAGAAAACTCATTTCGTTGAAAAAGTTCAAGGACATGAATAACTAGTAACGTTGTAGCTTACCCAGTGCTGCGCTACTGAATATGTCAGTAGGGCCGCTGGAGAACAGTGACCAAGAACTGCCACCTTCCTAATCCAGGGTGTTATGTGAGCCGGGCCCATTGGACGATTTTCAGCCAGGGGGTAATATCGGTTGTATTTGAGTAGTCTTTCTGACAACTGTGGCCTCATCGTGGTAAGGGTTATACTGCGGTGGACAAGGGATTTCTCCACCCACTATTCTGACCGCTGAGTGAGCGATTCGAACTTTAGGCAAGGAAGAGGACAGAAGAAAAGTGCATCAGCGTTAATAGTAGTAGAACTCATGACAGGATTATTCTAAGTGAAAAAAACACAAATCATTTTTAGTTAACATTGTAAACTAGAATTCGTACGAAGGGGTAAAAGTGATTTTTTTTTTTACAAAAAATGCTAGTTTTGGTAAAACTTGGTCAAAGTTTTTTAAAATAGTTGAAATTGGACCAAAAATGCTTCATTCAAGTTTGGTTGAGTAGTTTTCGAGAGCTTTTGACAACCACCTTGGAAAGCACAATTTCGAAAAAACGCTTTTAAAGTTTAAAGCTACGCTCAAAGCCTTAAGCTCACGCCTTCCCAAAGCTCCATCTATGAAAGTTTTATTTCAATCAACTGGAAAATTAAGGACAATATTATCGGTATGTTTTCTATATACATATATAAATGATCGTTTATCGTTTGGTTTACATAAAATTTGGTACAGAGGTGGCTTTTGGCCTATGTTAACATGGGGAATATTTCCTCTTCCGGGATGTGGGTCTGGGGTTGATATATTCGAAAATCCCTATTGATGGTTCGATTTACATGAAACTGCGTACAGAGGTAGCTTTTGTCTTTTTTAACATCGGAAAGGCTTTTTCTATCGGGAAGTGGGTCTGGAATCGAATCGAGGGCTCGGTTCTTCTTAATATGTGGAGCATGAGTAGGTGGGTATAGAGCGCTTTTTAAATATTACATGCATATGTATATAGATATACAAATACATATATATATGTATATTAATTGCTTCACAGTGAAAATTATAATGATTCAAAAAATAAAAATATTTGAAGCAGAAAATTAAAGTAACTTAAAAATGGAAACGAAGATTCCTACAGTGGGTATCAGCAAAGGATCAAATGCAAGGAATTTTCTTTTCTAAAAGTGAGCTCGGTATCGATCTATTCGGATGGTTGGAGTTGCTTTGTATCTGGTACATAGAAACCTTCTTACCTAGACCAATACGTGGATAATCTTTCATACTTTTTAACATAATATTTTTTAAAATTTAAAAAAGTATGTAACGAAAAATTATTAGGACCATTCCAAAACTCCATGCGGACGAATCTGCGTCAAGCTCTAGTACGCAATAAAAAGACTATAAAAAATCAATTTTTTTAAGCTAAGAAACCTTTGCTGTTATGTAAAAAATTATGGAAAAAATATTCAAGAGATCCTTAAACGAATTATGCAAGATATTTTAAATAATAAAATTAATAAATATATATAAAATATTTACTTTTCATTTCTATTTTTGCTTAAAAGTTTATTTCTTCCCTATGCTGAATTAGGTCATTTGATTAATTTTTTTGTTTTGCCATTTTCCTCATAAAAACGACCCATGACTGTCAACCTCGTAAACAACTAACATCCCCCGCATTCTTTCTCCTCATAGCGCCCCTACGTATGTATATACGTCTGTATATAGTTCCATTCTGTTACTTTAAATGTCAAAACAAACATTAAAATAGTTGAGCTTTTGGGACACGAACTTTGACAACGGAGGGTCAACAGTTTCGCATTGAAAGTATTAAAAATACAAAAAGCTCAAGTCTCTGCTGCCAACAATAGCAGCTATTAATGAAAAAGAAAGCAAAAACAGAAAAGTGAACAAAAAAAAAAAAAAGAAACAAAAATGAGACAAATCCCCAATCAGCTCAGGAAATTGTGCGTTAATAGTTAACTTTTTCATTGTGTGTTGTCCTTTGAGAATTTCTAATACGACGTTTAGATTGTTTTATGACAGTGAAATTTGTTGCGCCAAAAAAAAAATATTTACTCTTTTTATTACTTAATGTTGAACTTTGAACTTTGTGGAATACATGATTGAGGCGGTTAATTGTGTGTGGTTGGAAGAAAAATATATTTTTTTTTATTTGAATCATTTTTTATGTGTCCAGAATGTATTAAATATTTTTAAGTGTCTATTTATAATTAGTTATTAAGTGGAATTTCATTGAAATTCCAATATTTTTAATTTACACTTCCCTTTTTTTATGATTTGGGTCTCTGTTCTGGCCAAGACTCGAGCTTGCACGCACTGCTAGCCACAACACCAATGCAGCCGCGGCAAAAAGTGATTGATGTACGTCAAATTATTACGCTGCCTTTTATGTGAAAATTTTGCTATAGAAAAATTTTTAAACTTCTAATTAAATTTCCTCTTTAACAAAATGAGAGCAGACAAAACATTCTCCACTTACACTTTCTTCTTTAAAATGCTTTGCGAAATAATTTCAAGTATTTTTATTTTGGGCAATTCATTAATATTTTATATCATTTAATTGCTTTTTTTATCATACTACATAATTCAATGCTTTTCTTATTTGTTGTTGCGATACTTTTTAATTGCCTAAATTTAGGATTTGTTATTGCTGAGCCTTTTCCGTTGTTTACTGAAGGAAATATCCATTTAAATCTCTGCCATTAACACGTTGGTTTTCATATCAAGAGTTTTTAATACAAAAAATTGGCTGACAGCAATATAATAATGATTTAAGTGGATTGGAGAAACTTTGGGTTGAAAAAATTAAAAAAAAACAGTTAAATTGCAATAACCAGCCGTAATCGCGTAGGTGTAATTTGTACGAGACCCCAATACTAACAACTGTAAAAATCGTTTTATACACATGTCTTTCTTAAAGTGAAGTGCCCATTGCAAGTCTTTGTAGTTAGAATTAAAGTTAGCTAGCTGGGTAACAATTTACTATTTTTTAGTCTGTATAACCATTTCTTAAAGAAATGTCATTCAACTACTCATATTTGTCAAATAAATACAGATATTCATCATCAAAAAAATTTAACTTATTCATTAAGCAAATTTTATTCAAAAATTATTAAACTCACTCTAATTGTTAAGCCAAATAAAATTGCGAACGCAAAATATCATCGTGATGAAATTAAAATTATTTATGAGTTCGCAACTTAGCAATTGCAAGCAAAAAAAAATATATATATATAAATATCTATGTAAATATAAAAGAATTATTAACACTGCACACAATCGACGCAGCAACGTTATCAAGTGACGCAAAGAAATTGAGCTCTTAAAGGCAAATAATGACGCAAATTATTCAAATATAAAAATTAATCAAGTGCTGTTAAACAAACACAAATAATTAAAAATAAAAAGAAGATATTTAAAGGATTTGCAAGGCAAACAATGTAGGCCAAAAAGGGTTCAACAAATAATAATACATAAATAAACAAATAAAATATTTATACCTACATAAATTCAAATAAAATAATGGAAAAATGGAAATTCAAATTGGAATTGCAAGTAAATAAATGAGTCATGACACGCCGAAAATGGATGAATTAGTTGAGGAGGGGAAATAAAATATGAGAAAATTTATTTCCGAAGAAAAAATAGTCCTTAGAAATTTTTTCGATCAACGCCAGCTATTGGGAATACTTTTATATATTTATTTTGTTAACTGCGGTGAAATATGTTTCATACATGA
Organism: Ceratitis rosa; assembly: GCA_037013455.1. Taxonomy (NCBI): domain Eukaryota; kingdom Metazoa; phylum Arthropoda; class Insecta; order Diptera; family Tephritidae; genus Ceratitis; species Ceratitis rosa. Next base: position 15,830,009 of record JAWMAG010000008.1, on the reverse strand, counting down.
ATGGAGCGGAGTTGTTGTTACAAATAACCGCCGGAAGATAAAATAATATCTGCATTGTCGTTTTACATATTTTTTTTATTCAACTTGCCATGAGCCAGCACTTGGGTGAAATATATGTATATAAATGAATATTCATTCAGAAAAAAAATGATTACGAATTTCGATGAAATATTCAATAAAACATAATGGCCACTAGACAGTAGGCAGAATGGACACTTTATAATTTCATTTTCATATTAAGATTAAATAAAATAAAAAATAAAATAAAAAAATAAAGATAAAATAAAATAACATGAAATAGAATAAAATAAAATAAATTAATAAAAAAAAAATTAAAATAAAAGTAAACAACATAAACTAAAATAAAATAAAATAAATTAAATTAAAAAAATGAAATAAAAAAAAATTATACATAAAATTAAATAAAATAAAATAACTTATTTTAAAATAAATTAAATATAACCAAAATAAAATAAAATAAAATAAGATTTAAAATAATACAAAACGAAATAAAAAATATAAAATAAATTAAACTAAAATAAAATAAAAAAATAAAATAAAATAAAATGACACAAAATAAATTAAAATAAAATAAAATAACATAAAATAAAAAAAATTAAATAAAATAACCTAAAATAAAATAGATCTAATAAAATAAAATAAAATAAAACATATTAAAAGAAAATATAATGAAATAAAATAAAATAAAGTAAAACAAAATTAAAAAAAAATAAATAAAAAAAATACGGATAAAATAGAATAACAGAAATAGAAAAAATAAAATAAATTAATAAAATAAAAAATAAATAAAATAAAAGTAAACAACATGAACTAAATTAAAATAAAATAAATTTAAAAAAAATTAAATAAAATAAAAATATAAATAAAATTAAATAAAATAAAATAACTTATTTTAAAATAAATAAAATAAAATAAAATAAATTAAAATAACATAAACCAAATAAGCTAACATAAAATAATCTAAAATGAAAAAAGAAATAAATAAAATTAAATAAAATAAAATAAAATAAAATAAAATAAAATAAAATAAAATAAAATAAAATAAAATAAAATAAAATAAAATAAAATAAAATAAAATAAAATAAAATAAAATAAAATAAAATAAAATAAAATAAAATAAAATAAAATAAAATAAAATAAAATGAAATAAAATAAAATAAAATAAAATAAAAGAAAAGAAAATAAAAGAAAATAAAAGAAAATAAAAGAAAATAAAAGAAAATAAAAGAAAATAAAAGAAAATAAAAGAAAATAAAATAAAATAAAATAAAATAAAATAAAATAAAATAAAATAAAATAAAATAAAATAAAATAAAATAAAATAAAATAAAATAAAATAAAATAAAATAAAATAAAATAAAATAAAATAAAATAAAATAAAATAAAATAAAATAAAATAAAATAAAATAAAATAAAATAAAATAAAATAAAATAAAATAAAATAAAATAAAATAAAATGAAATAAAATAAAATAAAATAAAATAAAATAAAAGAAAAGAAAATAAAAGAAAATAAAAGAAAATAAAAGAAAATAAAATAAAATAAAATAAAATAAAATAAAATAAAATAAAATAAAATAAAATAAAATAAAATAAAATAAAATAAAATAAAATAAAATAAAATAAAATAAAATAAAATAAAATAAAATAAAATAAAATAAAATAAAATAAAATAAAATAAAATAAAATAAAATAAAATAAAATAAAATAAAATAAAATAAAATAAAATAAAATAAAATAAAATAAAATAAAATAAAATAAAATAAAATAAAATAAAATAAAATAAAATAAAATAAAATAAAATAAAATAAAATAAAATAAAATAAAATAAAATAAAATAAAATAAAATAAAATAAAATAAAATAAAATAAAATAAAATAAAATAAAATAAAATAAAATAAAATAAAATAAAATAAAATAAAATAAAATAAAATAAAAGAAAATAAAAGAAAATAAAAGAAAATAAAAGAAAATAAAAGAAAATAAAAGAAAATAAAATAAAATAAAATAAAATAAAATAAAATAAAATAAAATAAAATAAAATAAAATAAAATAAAATAAAATAAAATAAAATAAAATAAAATAAAATAAAATAAAATAAAATAAAATAAAATAAAATAAAATAAAATAAAATAAAATAAAATAAAATAAAATAAAATAAAATAAAATAAAATAAAATAAAATAAAATAAAATAAAATAAAATAAAATAAAATGAAATAAAATAAAATAAAATAAAATAAAATAAAAGAAAAGAAAATAAAAGAAAATAAAAGAAAATAAAATAAAATAAAATAAAATAAAATAAAATAAAATAAAATAAAATAAAATAAAATAAAATAAAATAAAATAAAATAAAATAAAATAAAATAAAATAAAATAAAATAAAATAAAATAAAATAAAATAAAATAAAATAAAATAAAATAAAATAAAATAAAATAAAATAAAATAAAATAAAATAAAATAAAATAAAATAAAATAAAATAAAATAAAATAAAATAAAATAAAATAAAATAAAATAAAATAAAATAAAATAAAATAAAATAAAATAAAATAAAATAAAATAAAATAAAATAAAATAAAATAAAATAAAATAAAATAAAATAAAATAAAATAAAATAAAATAAAATAAAATAAAATAAAATAAAATAAAATAAAATAAAATAAAATAAAATAAAATAAAATAAAATAAAATAAAATAAAATAAAATAAAATAAAATAAAATAAAATAAAATAAAATAAAATAAAATAAAATAAAATAAAATAAAATAAAATGAAATAAAATAAAATAAAATAAAATAAAATAAAAGAAAAGAAAATAAAAGAAAATAAAAGAAAATAAAAGAAAATAAAATAAAATAAAATAAAATAAAATAAAATAAAATAAAATAAAATAAAATAAAATAAAATAAAATAAAATAAAATAAAATAAAATAAAATAAAATAAAATAAAATAAAATAAAATAAAATAAAATAAAATAAAATAAAATAAAATAAAATAAAATAAAATAAAATAAAATAAAATAAAATAAAATAAAATAAAATAAAATAAAATAAAATAAAATAAAATAAAATAAAATAAAATAAAATAAAATAAAATAAAATAAAATAAAATAAAATAAAATAAAATAAAATAAAATAAAATAAAATAAAATAAAATAAAATAAAATAAAATAAAATAAAATAAAATAAAATAAAATAAAATAAAATAAAATAAAATAAAATAAAATAAAATAAAATGAAATAAAATAAAATAAAATAAAATAAAATAAAAGAAAAGAAAATAAAAGAAAATAAAAGAAAATAAAATAAAATAAAATAAAATAAAATAAAATAAAATAAAATAAAATAAAATAAAATAAAATAAAATAAAATAAAATAAAATAAAATAAAATAAAATAAAATAAAATAAAATAAAATAAAATAAAATAAAATAAAATAAAATAAAATAAAATAAAATAAAATAAAATAAAATAAAATAAAATAAAATAAAATAAAATAAAATAAAATAAAATAAAATAAAATAAAATAAAATAAAATAAAATAAAATAAAATAAAATAAAATAAAATAAAATAAAATAAAATAAAATAAAATAAAATAAAATAAAATAAAATAAAATAAAATAAAATAAAATAAAATAAAATAAAATAAAATAAAATAAAATAAAATAAAATAAAATAAAATAAAATAAAATAAAATAAAATAAAATAAAATAAAATAAAATAAAATAAAATAAAACAAAATAAAGTAAAAGGAGATAAAATAAAGCAAAGTAAATTAAAATAAAACATAATGAAATAAAATTAAATTAGATTAAATTGAATTATACCATAAAAGTAATAAAATTATTTAAAAAAGAAAATAAAATAATGAAATTAACTAATATAAAGTAGATTTAATAAATTTTACAAAGTAAATAAATTTGAACACAGCTGCAAGCTAAACAAACATCGTTTAACTTTTCTCAAATTACAACGACACGACAACGCTTGTAATTTAAAACTACTCAGCAACTGTTTGTACAAGTATAAAGGCAGTTTGTTATTCTGATAAATTAAATATAGTAACGAGCAAACAGTTGTTGCATGTACAAACAACAGCTGCAACAAAACAAGTGCAACGAAACGTCACTCTACCACTACAACATGCAACCTAACGTGACAAGCAATTATTAAAGAGTGTCAAAGAACAAAGCGATGAAACCATGAATATGAAAAACAATTTAAATTAGTGTATAGAGGAAACAATGTGGATTGAGTTAAAGTTTAAGCTTTGTGCAAAATGATATCAAATAACTAAAAAAAATTTATATATAAAAATTCATCAAGTGAAATAGAAATAGTTCAAAAATGATTTTGTTCCGAGATGCATCCGAGATTGGTTCTAAAAATATTTGTGTGATCTAACCATGTAATAGATACTGCTACAAGAAATATATAGTTCATCTATCACTAATCACTTGGTAATAAAATAATTAAAAATAATTAAATAAAAAAAAATAAAAAAATAAAAAATCAGTATCCCTTTGTGGAAATTATTAGTATTACAATAAATAAATACAAAAGGTTTGATGATTTCTTTTGAATGGTGTAGTTAACAGCTTTCTCTTACAAACCCACGCGTTAGTATTTATAATATTATAATTTTTTCCAAAATATTTCCTACAAGCCCACATTACAAATTGCACATTTATTAATGGTCGCAATGAAAATTTAATGAAACAGTAAGTGCATAATGCGTTAACATTACTGTTATTATTTTAATGCATGCAGTCATAAATTTATCTTCAGCACACAAAAAAGAAAAAAAAGAAAAATCGGCAGCAATAGCAAAACAATGAGTGGCTATAATTTATAGGCTCATATGTACGCAAACAGACATAAAACAATAGTACAAATGTACTTATATGTTTATATTATATGTCTGCCGCACTTGACTAATATTTATAAAATAGGTACTAGTTTCGTACTAGCATTTTTTGGGCGAGATTATAACAGTGCGAAAAAGATATTTAAAATTTTCAAACTCTTGTTCATTAATTATTTTTTTTAAATTCTGAATTAATTATTTTTTATGTAAATTTTTAACTAGTATTTTACTATTATTTTCCGTCCAAACTTTGACAATTACAAAAAAATAGCTGACAAACTTGTCGACGTGAGTAGTTTTGGTTCAAAATTGAACTTATTGTTAATTTTGCCTTGTCTGACTAGTATATAAAATTGCAAATATTTTCGCACCGAATTCTGGTATTTGTCATTTCAAAGGTAACAGGGGCTTATATCCAAAAAAAAAAAAAAAATTTGTTAGCTGACCACTTGCGCTGATCATTTTTGGTGCCAAATTAAATTTATTTTTTGTAATTTTTTTTAATAGCATGACAAAATTATATTCTGACAAAAATCCGGCCATCGTTACCTTGCGTAATTTCCTCTGTTAAAAAGCCCATTAAAAAATATTGGTTTGAAAAAAGTCCAAGATAATCAATTGTGATATTATTGGTAAATTTTCAACTAATATTAAACTATTATTTTCAGTCCGATGCATGAAAACAATATGCCGTACAAAGGTTGACCAATTTCGATACTAAACTAAGCTTGTTATTTATTGGTTCACATTCAACTGGTATTTTTCAGGTATTATCAGTCAGTATTCAGGTACTAATTGTCTCTTGAAAACCAAAAGCGTTACCAATTTGGGTACTAAATTGAACTAGTTATATTTTTCTACCAAAATTGGAAGTATATTTCGATCAAATTCTGAAAATTACAATCTTGGTAACTGGTATCCAGTTCCTGGTATTCAAATACAGTTCGCTGACTAATTAAACTAATCAATTTTGGTGCATTTTATCTTAGCGTGCCAACTCTGGCAATTTTCACACTTGGCAATGTTTTCTCTTAATTCCAGTTGTTTCTTTAAAATTTTAATACCATTGGCGGACTAGTTAGACTAACGCATTTTGCTTATAAATTAAACTAGTTATTTATTGGTATATTTTTTTACTAGTCTGTTACTAGCATATCTGACCAAAATTGTTTTGTTGCTTATTTGGAAAAATGAAGATTTTCTGAATGTTTCAAGATAGTTTTCAACTAGTTTGCAACTATTATAATTTACTGCAAATATGTGAAAATTTTATAGACACACCAAAATGTGTACATGTTTAGATAACCATTTATGATTACTAGTATGTACACGTATGTTTGTATGCATAAAGTGCGTTAAATAGTTTTTGTTGTTATTATAATAGCATAATTTGCACTTCATACAAATGTACGTTATACAAAGTATTAATGATTTATAGTGTTAGAACAAATATGTTAACGAAATCTTGTGTTTAATTTACATAATTAATGTGTGTTCTTTTATTTAAATTATAAACTAAATACAATGTTTCGTTTATTGTATTTGTATTTGCAAATTTTATACATTTTAATTTATTTGTATATATTTTTGTTGTTAATTTTAAAAATTTATTGTTATAAATTCTGAAAAAAAAATTGCAAAATTGTGAAGGATAGTATAAATATAATAAAAACATTTAAAATATTTTTTTTTATCGGTCGTGCTCATCAATTGCAGTCTAAAAAGAGTCGGTTATCATAACGAGTCGAACTGACAGAGACAGTCTCACGGTTGTCGTTTTTAAAGAATTAAGGTCCAATCACACCTCCAGACCAAAGAACGCACCAGAAAGTAAGTTTTCTTCTTGATGTTGTGGCCCCTATTCAGTTATAAGAGGCACCAAGTAAAAATTGGGCTTCTGAAAAAATTTTTGTTCGAAACTAATGGAAATTGTTGAAAGAACCTGAGCTCAAGCAAGCGCGTCCACAATTCGCAGAAGCTCAATATGTACCAATTAGGACGCAGTAAGTTATTGCTATTAATGCTAAAGTTCATCTGTTTGACTCTATTTGTGTTTAAGGTTATCTTGTCGGACGAAAGAAGGTGGAAACTTGAAGGGCCAGATGGTTTCGAGTTCTATTAGAGAGTTTTGCGAAAGAGTCCCCTTTCTAAAAGTCAAATAAGGAAGTTCTGTAGTATTGTGAGAGGCTTATGCATTAAAGGCTACGCTCCAGCTATAGTTCACATCGTCTCGGATGAATAACAGAGTCTACATTAAAGTCTTAGAAGCACCCTCTTTTCTTTTGCTTAGGTTTAAGGTGAAGTGCATGTATGTAGGATATAAAAGAGATGATTTTCTTTAGAAACCGGCGACTGGCCGTCCTGCTAAACAGACTTAATTCGACAAAAGAGATGAACTTGAAGCTGCCATTATTACCCAAAGGTCTAACCTGGATATCGCTCTTTTAAAGAAACTGATTGAAACGAAGAAACAGAGATTGTTTCACATTGCAAGTGTCAGTCGAGCATTTGTTGACTACTAGTGGGTAATAACACAAGTCGAGAAAAGGCTACATTCCAAAAATTTTTTGACCTTATAATTTTGAAAGGCACCTTATTAATTGACAAATTTGAAAACACAGACCTAGTATAAAGGAATCCATTATTTTTGCTCAATAACTTTTTGCCATTTTGATGGTAATGCCATTATGCCTATTTCATAACACCCTTGCCTCTATTGACGCAAAGTTGGGACAATCGATTTACACAACCTTCTTTTGAGGCCAGATCTTCACCAAACAAATCATTTGCCACAAACAAGAACAGTTGGCAGTCACTTGCTGTGAGGTCTGGACTATAAGGTGAATGCATAGTAACCTCCCAACCAAGGTCTTGGACGTGTGTAGTTTGGCGTTGTCCCTCTGAAATATGATTTTCCTTCTTCGCTTCTGAGCGATTCGTTCCTTCACAGGTCGAGTAAAGAGTTGAAGCATAGGGAAGCATGTTTGATTGAGTAAAACCTTCCTGGTCATCAAAACTGGCTTGGAGACTATTTGTGTTGACTCACAGTCCTTCGACTACAATCGTTTTCCCTTGAAGTTACTGTAAGTGATTCACTTTTTATAACCAGTTACCATCTGCTTCAGAAATAGGACTGTGAGACTCGCTTACTTCCAATATTTTATCGACATTCACGAGAATTGACCATTTCACGCGAGAAACAGATGATTAAAGCCATAATGCATCACATACATTTTATGTTTAAATCTCAGCTGCTAGTTCACCGCTTACAAGTGCAAAATTAGCAATACGAATTCCTCTTTTTGCAGTCTCTTGAGTGCTTAATCTGATATTGGCTTTTGATTTACCGCCAATTCAGAGACTGATTGGCTAATACTCTTAACGGGGCATTGAATATAAATGAAGGATTTATGTACATATGAGGGGATTAACAAAAGTTCGGTCAGTTGGTAATTTTCAATTTGATTTTCTTAAATCTAAAAATACCAAATCATTTGCTATCACTTTATTAGTCTTCCTTTCAAATTTTAGAACCATTAGGTAAAATTTAGACAAAAAACGCCAGATATCTGGGGTAGGTCTGACGAAATTCCACAACCAATGCAAACAGAAATTCCCAATGTGATTCTTTTCGGGTTCGGTTAATTTACAACCAATACAGATACTCAGAGAATGCCAAATTACATATGGAACGATTACACCGTCACTAAAGACTATTTCTAAGCGGTTCCGAAGATTCCAGACTTGCTATTTTTCCGTAGAGGACGAGCCCCGAGAAGGTCGACCAAAATCTTGCACCGATGACGTCACTGTAACTCTGTTGAAAAGGATTTGCGGCACTACTTTTTACAACATGACAACGCACCATTCTACACTGCTGAAATAACGAATAATTTTATTGCGATTTCTGGGATCGAAGAAATACGTCCAGCACCATATTCCCCGGATATAGCGCCTGGTGATTTCTGGTTATTTCCAAAAATTAAAAAAAAAATTAAAATGAAAGGTTTTAAAAAGCAAGATTTTGAAGACTATTTTCAGAAGTGGATCTATACGCTTAAGAAATGCATTGAAATCAATGGCGATTATGTAGGAAAGATAAAAAAGAACAATGAATAAGAATGAAGACAAAAAGTTTTTTTTTTTGCTTTTTACTGTCAACTTACCGAACTTTTGTTAAGCCTCTCGTATATATATACAAGTGGTAGCATATCGTGGCGCATTTTTCATAAAGTTATATTGCTATGTATGTACGAGTATATACGCTCGCCAAGATAATTGCACAATTAATCACGTCATCATATACACTACATATATATGCACAATATAGGTACTCGTACATCATTGAGTTGGAGTGAAAAGCACACGACAATAGAACAGGCAGAGCAAATTAAGCGGATGCTTCGTTTTGGTGTGTGTCGCTCATTAAGTACATGATATACTTACGCCAATACCTATTTATGTATGTGTGGGCGTATGTATGTTGAAATATCTTTCTAATCAAATAGCTTCGAGCTAACTAACTCGCACATATACATACACATGAACATATTTATAAGTACTAATAAAACAACGCTTAAGTATTTTCCACGAGTTAATTTAATCCTTCTTAAGCTCATATTGACCAGCTGTTGACCATTTCGGTACACAAGGGATTTGCTCTTTCTGTTGTTGTAATTTTGATTAGTTCATTGTTTGAATAATAACGGAAATTTGATAGATTTCCTTTGGTCGGTAATATTCAAGTAGCGGAGATTGAGATTATTTGCTTTTGGAAAATGGCTTAATTGAGTATGAAAACCTGCTCCGTTCGGCTGAATAATTAACTCCGTTGGTTTTAGTGAAACCTGAGCTAGTAGGGTGGGTAAAAAGGAAGATATTTTAGTTGGCAAAAATATGTTTTATTATATTTTGTATACTATCTTAGAATTAGGGCTATCTTATAAATTTTGTTAAACAATTCAAAATTAAAATAATGCAGAAAGTAAAGTTACTTTTGAATTTCATCCTTCACTAGTGCAGATATGTTTAAATCGCAACGAGTTTGGCCACCTGTAATGAGCCAGATAATGCATACAAGAGTTCATAACGACTTGTGCTGAAACCTTAGGAGGATTTCTTGATTGGCAGTTCCCCGCAATTGAATGCCGCATAGTCTTACTGGCTTAAACACTAATTTGCACAAGGAGAGCTTCTTGTTCAAGCAGAGAGGAGATTGACGATTTAGCATTTAGTTACATAAAGAAATTTTATTCCAAGTGATGTTGTCTTGCCGAAGGAGAGTCGTCATCTATACAAGTGAATTCCCAAGTACTTAGCAAAGGCATATTGGGGGATCAGGATGTTGTTTACTTTTATATGTGGACATGTGTGTCTCATAGTTATGAATTTTACATGAGTTAATTTGCTTCGTCAACCTTCAAGCGCCATCGCGTCGTCCAGTTGGAAGTTCGGTCAATCGTGATTTGAACTTTTGATGATGAATTAATGGCATAGCGTACAATAGTTGCGGTGTCATCAGCAAAAGTTCTAGTTAGGACACAGTAGAATTTTAAGACAAACTTGGCTGAAATGAGGCCGGAAAAGATTACACAAAATATATTTTCCCAAAAGAGAGGACATCTCTAAAGTTATAGGAGTCTCAACAAACCACTCCTTGTTGGGACGACATGCAGCGAGACTGGGAGTTCCCATCAGGAAACGATATAGAAGCTGTAAGAACGCATACGAGAAAGAAAAGGCCTCTCATCTTCTATGTGACTGCCCCATCTGTGGCGGAGCTTACTTCAGATATATAGGAGCAGAAGAGGGGAACTACATCACTTCTGTTTTCTGTTCTGATAATCGGCACTCAACTCGAAACCACTTGCAGCCGCCATAAGCGAGAGACTTAGCGACCACTGCTACGTCTTTCAAGCTAAACTAACTTCAATAATGGAAGCCGTTTTATGGTTACTTAACCGTCGTACCATCCTCAACATATCACAATATATTCTGATAGCCTAGTTACCATTAAATCTCTTCATTCTAATCACACTACCTCAAAGGTGGCAAATAAGATGTAAGCAAATCTTAAACAAACTGTCGACTATATGTGAGACGACGGTGGCTTTGACCACGTTCTAACTACGGTAAACTCTACACACGATGCGGGTATGCCTCTTTACACCACAAAATATCTGTTTATATCGATCTTTACCAGGGAAAAAAATTCAAGGACAATAGTACATAGCATGCTGAAACCATATGCATTCTAACTAGACAGATCTGGCTACTGATCAAGCCAAAAATAACCAAGTCACAAAGTCATGGTAGGAGGATGGGTTACTTCTCTAATGACTTTTATAGCGGCTGCAGACACATAGACGAGAAGATGTCGGTGAAGCACTACCTCTGCCACTGCTTCGTCTTAAGTGCGTCTCGATATTATTACCGAATAAATTTCTATCTTAACTGCCTTGCTGATATAGCGCCAGCAAGAGTCAATAATTTTGTGTGTTTCTAAAAGCAATCAAATGGTTTCAGCTTCTATAAAGGACAGAGGAATCTCTTTTCTCTCCTCCCGATTTTTTTTCCTAGAGGGCTTTCTTTAATTTCTCTGCAAAATATTTTATTATTTATTTATATATTTGCTATTATATGCGTAGCATGTATAACAAACAGGGACAGACAAATCAAGGCATTGTATATTTGAGGCCAAACCAAATACCACAAAATACCATTACTCACTTCAAACAGACTAGAGCCGAACTGTCAAAGACACAGACAGCTATACATCAAAGGCAAAAAAAAAAAAAAAAGAAATAAATAAAAAAATGAAAATCAGACAATCTGTAAAAATTTAATGCGATTCGCCGACAAATTAAATGTTATGACAATAAGAAAACAATCCAAAAAAAACAAAAAAAAAAAGAGAAAGAAAACTGACTTAACAGATGAATAAATAAATGAGATGAAACGAAGGAAAACTGAATAAATGAATTTAACAAAAAATAAAAATGGTAAATTGAAAAATTGAAAAATGAAAGGAAGCAAAATATCCGCAGGGAATTGCCCTAACGGCAGCAGCAGCAGCGGCAGCAGGCAGCAGCAGCAGGCAGCACCTGTGTTGTTTTACACATATGTATATGTATTTTCATATGTATGTACATATGTACTATATACAGGGTCATCCATTTGCAGTTTCGAAAATAAACAATAATAAAATGTGTTTAAAATATTTTTTTTATGAAATTATTTTTTATTAGAAATTTTGATATTTGGCTGTCACAAGAATATTGCAAATTTTGATCGGTTTGAGTTAATTATCCACTACTTTTCGGCACATTTTGGTTGTATTTCAGCCATAACTTAGCTAATGTTGGTTTTCAAGCGCTCAAGACTTAGCGGTTTATCCGCATAAACACTGTTTTCGGTCAATTGATATCGCCAAGACGGGAGTTTACGCGGCCGTGATTAATTTTTATGAATACCTGACTTTTAGCTAAAACAAAAATGCTTGGTTTGATAGTTATGTGTGTCAGATGTCAAAATACAACATTGTACTTTTGAAACCACCAAATAGAAAACCCTATACAACTCATTTCTTTAACTGTTCTATTATTCACTTCAGCGCTTGTGTGGCAAACAAACAATCAATGTAATGTGGAAATATGCATAATTAAAGGCATAAATATATATGATTGCCTATAGGTAGGTATATCTATATATACATACATTGTAGTATACAGACATATGTAGAATACATACATATGTAGTATATAAGTAGCTACCTATGTAAGCAAAAATAATTGCGTACACTTGAAAGCGCGCGTTACGTATACGCAGTGTAGGTACGAGCAGCGAATTTTTATACAATTTTCTCACTTTTACAACTGTTTTTTTTATTGTATTTTTTATGTTACTTTTCTTAAATTTTTTGTTAAATTCACCTATTAAATTCTTGAAAAGAAAAATTCTGACAAAACGAAATCAATACCAAGATGTGCCATATTACGCCTACACCCTAAGCCGTGAAGCCGCACTTAGAAACATAAATTTTTATTTTCAACATACAGCTACACATATGAATAAACTTGCTGCTAGGCTACAAAAAAAAGAAAGAGATTGTCTATTTTGAAATATGTGTAGTCATAGTTTAATACTAATTTATATGCACGTGCGCGACCAAAACAGCTGATGCCACATAAAGTCCATAAAAAGTAAGCGAATTTGCCTTTACTCGTTGCGGCAAAAGAAATTGGTTACAGAAGGAAATTACAAAAATGTGACCCAGAGCAAAAAATGGAGGGCGAAAGTTAATTTGCGTATTTCGTTAAAAAGTCGCCTGATAAAAAGAAATGGCAGAAACTAAACGCATAAAAGGCTTGGAGTATTAAAATCGTAACATAAAATATGGCAAAAGCTTACTTGGAGAGATTTCAGGAAAGTGATACGTGTTAAACGATAGAAGATAAATGATAAGCCTTAGAAACTTTAGCAAACAAGTTAATAAAGCATTTTTCCAATGAACTATATAGTAAGTTAAATAGTATGAAAAATGTGTTATAAATCACCGCAAGGGAATGATTTGATTTATATGCATATATAGAAACATATTTATGTATGCCAATGTGTAGCATGCCTGCCAAAATATCGTCAATACATAACCACTCGATTTCTACCAACATTTATACATTATTTTCTCTTGCTACGCCACGCGCCTCCAGGCAACGCGCTAAGCTCCACTTTGCTGGCGTTGACCTAAATCATTTTTGGGGTTTACCACTCAAGTCGAAGAAAATGTCTGCTTGTGCTGATTTAATCTTGAGTAATGGGCACTCTTGTAGCACATAAATATGTACACAGAAATGGTACGAGTAATGGAGTGAAAGTATTTGTTGGGGACAAATAAATTTTTATTAACTTTTTTTTCGCATTGATACTGTGGAAGAATAAGCTTATTGAAAGCATGAAAATTGCGTAATGTGGGAAAAATTTTCGAAAATATGTATATGTATACAAGGGACATTTATTTATAAATATTTTTGTTTTTCCAATTTTTATAGATTTTTTTCCTATAAATTATCAACAATTTACAATTTCTGTCAGTTAGAGATAATAAGTGCTGTAGACTTGCAAGGGATTTCATTATGGTTCTTAGGCGGCCTAGTATAAATTATAAGTCCCTCCATTTGTTGGGCAAAAATCAAGACGCAAAATCACAAATTGAAAGAGGAGTTCGACCGAAAATGCTAAATGCTAATATTTTTGGAAAAAAAATTTATTTATTCATATGTATGTACATACATATAGGTATGATACAAGTTATTTGAATTTTTGAAAAAAGGAAAACAACACGAACTGAAAAAAATCTTATTTTAAATGACATTTTTATCTACAAAGCTTTTGAAAAAGCTTAACAAAGCAACTTCAAAGTCCCGCAGCCTCCAGAGAATTGCATTCTTTCATATAAACCAAAATGCGAAAATTCAAATGGCAGAAAACAATTAGCCAGCGCTTAGAAATATGCAACGATTTACGCCTCTCCTGTCAACACTCTCATATACAAAGTTTAAAAAAAGAAAACGAGGTGAAAAAGAATAGGAAATATAACGTAATTTCGTTTGGTGAATTTTAATACAAACAAGAAGAAAAAGAGTGTAAAAGGAATTTCAGAGTAAGATAATTATAATAGGTTAATTTAATTTAAATAAAGCAGCAACATATTTTTTATTTTCTCACTGGATTTTACACGCAACTTCGTCCGCATGAAGTACTTGGATGATTCAATATGATTTTTAATTCGTTTTTAAAATAAATATTTTACTATAATCTATATATTACTATGTTAAAATGTTCGAACACTTAAAAATTGTAAAAATTTTTTTACTCAAATATTGAGCAAACAGGTAAATACAATTTTTTCGAATAGATCGAAGGAAAAAGTATTCGCTTTCTTAATTTAGGCAAAAAGCTAACTCTACACCGAATTTAATTTAAATCAAAGGATTTGAAAATAAATTTGTTTGTCTCGATTTTATCCCTTCAAAATCCACTTGCCGCAAAATCGTTTTTTTACCAGTCGCTTATGTTCCTATGATGAGTGAATTAAGCCGTGGATTGATCCGCCAGTCATTCAGAACAAAGTCTTTTATACATACATATACATCTATAGTATAGAGCTGCCTAATAATTTTGTAGTCTTTATTGCTAACCCCCAAGTTATCTAATTTATGCCGAGAGCTTCACATAAACAAAGTGCATTGCAACTTTTACTCAACGAACGACAGCCACTTTACATTAATTGCCGTTCTCCGCACTCTACTGTCACACGCCGTCTAGCTGCTTTTGCTGGGAAGTTGTTTAATGCGATAAAATGCATCATTCGACTGCTTAGCTACAAGCATGGCAGTACAATCTTCAACCCATCTGCTCCTTTCTCCCTGCGCTTTTAATGTGTTTTGGAGCAAATCTGCATAACTTTCGCGTAATTTCATTCTTCTTCATCTTCTACTCTAACTACTTGAATACTTTTCTCAACTACGCGCTGAGTTTATGCCGTTTCTCTTTTGCATTTGCAAAACTATTGTATAGTTGTGGTTAACGTTCGCCTTCAGCGCATTTGAATTTTACAACACTCCGGTACTTAGCAAGCCGCCAGCGTAATCCCAACGATTTCGTGGTGAAAAGGCGAAAAGGCATCATTGTGGTCGGTCGTTGCGTTTTATTAGCTTTTAGAAGTAAATCGTATTTGCATAATATTCTTTAACAGAGACGAATACATTGTATTGTAGAATATGTTTTGAAAAATGTGCAGCTTTTTTAGTTCCTGATAAGCGAAATTATAGAACTTGCGCTAAGGGAAAGATGGGGAGAGATGAGGAAAACTATGCTTTTCATGTATATACGGTTAAGTTCATTCATAAAATGAAAGTGAGTGGATTTCATTAAACATATTCTATCCTATCCTGTTAATACAGCAAGGCAGCTGTTGGGCTTCCTCTTAAAGTTTTGCGCAAGGTTCATATTTATTTCAAAGTTTTTTCAAAAGTTTTTTTTTTCCAAAAATTATGAACGAGATAAAAGGTTAAAGGCATGGGCAAATAAGTTGCTTTATAGGTTAGCTAATAATTGTTTCATTTTGGAAAATTTGGTATCACTAAAAGTTGACATACATTTTTTGGAATTCAAAAACTTCGTTTCCATATTAAACAAATGACTTTTTCCAACTTTTCAGAAAGTTAGAAGTTAGTGCCAATTCCATAATCTAAAAATGAAATCCAAAAACTTGACTTCAACCATATTCGTTAGCCTATCCAACCGTAGTAAATTCCCAAACTTAAAACTGGCCCAGGTAAGACAGCCGCATAAAAGTTGGGTGACCATATCCACCTCTCAGCACCTTTGCAATTTCTGCTACATCTCCAGTAGGCAGCCCCTAGTATCTCTGCATGTTATCTTATCATATATTGACCATTTAGGACTCCCAGTACTTTGAATATGTGTCCTCTATTTAAGGAGCAAATACTTTGTGATCTCTTCTTATTCGATTTTGGTCACGTTTGACTGGATTTGTGGCAGGTTGTACTTTCATTACACCCTTATGTGGCTTGTTCATATGTAAGTTCCATGAAAAGCCGCTTCAAAGGGGCAAAAAGCATTCCAATGTAATTTTTTTTTCAAGAAGAATCCGCTTGGTTGTACCGTTCCTAGAAAGTTTATTCATTCAGGGACCCACCTGAGGATAGTCTACCCTCCTTGGCCATCTCCAGTAGAGATTGGAAACAGTTCAGCACAATTTTTGAATTTAGCGTAAGTGAGCTCAGTGCTTTTGTTGCTTCCTTTCTGTCGCTGAAAATGAGGATAACCTTATCTTTAAAGCTGTATTTGACTTACTTTACTTGTTTTCATAATAGTAGACTTCTGCCCCTGAAAGGCACTTCAGTAGTGAGAAGAAGCCTGAAAGAGTTGATGGGATTTCGAAAAAGGGCCTCTATTTGTAGGAGAACAACCCCGTTATTGTGGAGTGGTCTTTCAATTAAGGCAACCATTCGAAGTAGCACCTTTGTTTGTTTATTTGAAAACTGTGTCTTATCAATGGTGCGAGAAAGATAGTTGACTATGATATTTCTTAATTCTTTTAGCCCAAAGAATGTTAGACTTATGAGCCTAAAGCCATTAGGGCAGTTATGAGTGCCTTTATTTGCCTTTGATGTATGACCAATGATGTATGACCATATATGTATTTTGGCCATCTAATGGAAGCTGTGCAGGAATAATACCATCCGGCTCATGTGCTTTGTATGGGATGAAGTTTTTTTTTTATTGATTATCAATCTCTTCATTGATCTTTTATGCTTCCCAGTGAAAGTACTCGGAAATAACTTAGTTATTTATCTTAAATTTAATGATGATTAACGTCCGAGCTCTTTCAAAAATGAAAGTTGCCTTCTGTGAGCATTCGAAAAATATGTATGAGTTCTGTTTCTACCACGATCTCAAAACTTGACAACTTCAGCGACTGGGTGGACAAAAAAAAGTATTTTCAGTACAATTAAACATCTTCAAATGAGTTGAGGCTGATCGAACTCGCCGGGACCCGAAACGGAAACAACAAATTGTCGATACTATCAAAAATAGCCTTGGTACGATGAGGAATGTCGAACTGCAATGAATATAAAACAGACTGCCTACCCCGCAGCGTTACGATCGACAATAACACGGAAAGGCTGGGAGATATACCAAGACATGAAGGCGGAAGCAATACGCATTTGCAGTCAAAAAAGAAAAGAAATATGTCGAGACGCGTGAGTGTTAAGATCTTGGGAACTTGGCCGACAAGCGTTATGCTCGAAAATTCTACGAAAATATGCGGCGGCTTACAAAAGGTTTCAATACCAGGGTAAACTCTTGTAGGACCCTGAGAGTTGATATAGCAATTTCTGCCCAGAGTATACTGATTATATGGAAAGAAGTCTGTTGAATGACTGTCAAGATGGAACATCTGGATATGGAGAATTTGATTCTACAATCAAAGCAGAGCCGTTCAGTACTTACCGAGGTTTCAGAAAAGATAACTTCTTATCGTATGACTTTTTCAATATGATCTGCAGACCTGAATAAAAAAAATATCATATTCTATTCTATAATTGCTCTTTTTCCAGACTGGTTGAGAAAGTAATTAGAATTGAAGGTAAGGGCGGAGTGTACGATTCACATTATAAATGTAATTTTTTCCAACTTATAACCGGATCAAGGCAAGCGGCTGAGTTAATAATTCTCAAACAACACAAATCTCAAACAAGCTGCTCTGAAAACGTAAACTTTTCTTTATTTGCCTATTACTCTTACGTGTATATCAACGTTAACTAAACACAAAACTAACAACTCACTTAAAATTCGCGACAACCATTAGCACCAGAATTAACGCCTTCGCAGCACATTTAAATGGCTAATTACAAAAGACAAGGCAAAAGTAAAAGAATATCAAGAAAACAAATTAAATACAGCGTACAAATTTCCGCTGTCACAAGAAACCACACAAAAAAGTACGAAAAAGCACACGAAAAACAATAAAAGAAAGAACAGAGAGGAAAAATAAATAAAACATATTTATAAAAGCCAGAGGTCGCTAGAAGAATGCGAAAAATGTGTTGTATTTTGGCAAAAATTAAAGCGAAAAAAGTAAAGCGCTCGACAGAGGAAAGGGCGAATAAAACAAGCAGACAACCACAGCAGATATTGCCGACATTTACGTAACAACAATTAAATAGTAAAAAAAAAAACAAAAAATAGCGAAATCAACAAGCACCGAGCAACGGCAACAGAAGGTCTGCGTGGCAGCTGCGAAGCGCACACTATCGACGGCGCTGCTGCCTTGCTGTGGCCACTAAAATCATACACGCCCTGGCACTGTAGCTGCGTTCCTTGAGGTTATCCGTCTGGTTGGCTGGTTTGCTGGTCTGGCTGGTTGCTTGCCAGCATTAAAGTTTTCACTAGAACGTGCATCATTAAAAACAGCAATGAAAAGCTGAAAAGCCTCAACCAACGACGACAATCGGAAATTCATATACGCTATACAAACACTCATACACACATGCACACTCAGATATGTTATATTGCGAATGCGTAAATTTTGTTGATATTTGATTCTTATGCGACCACTCGCTGTTGGCGTTGATTAGGATCGCCCCTTTGCTCATGCCGTCGTGAGTGCTGGCAGATTGCCATAATACGATGATGGCCTGGGAAATGTGAATTATTATTATTGTTGTTTAGCTTTTAAGAAAACGCATGCTAAAGTGTAGCAATTTTAAAAGAGAAAACAGTGGAGATGGACGAAGAGTGCATTGGACCAGAAACTGAATGACAATGATTTTCTTTAAAATTATTATTTTTTTATATAAATTGCAAAAAAAAAAAATCTAGTATTTTTGAAAATTATGTATATATCAAAGATCATAAATAAATAAATTAGTTTGATATTGAACTTGAGGAATTTCTATAGGAAACAGAATTTCAGAAATGTGACTTTAAATTTTTTTGAAAAATCCCACAAAATATTTCAATGAAGTATGCAAATAACTAATTTATTTTTATTTCTCTGACAACAATGAACTTTAATTTTTTTATATTTAATGTTTAATGAAAACCATGTAGTGTTTGGTGCTTATTTGTGTCTTATGTATAAAAAAAAGTTTAAAAACTCTGTATTTTCTTGTTGTAGTTCCGGCCGGAATAGCAGAGTGGTTGGAATTGCGTACTATCCTTCTATAGAAAATATATTTTTCTAATTCCCACCTGGTGTATTTCTCACATGAAATAAAAAACCATCACTCGTGCGGAGGGGGCTTAGAATAAATTGTAGGTTCCTCTATTTGTTGGAGAAACATCAAGACGCAAAACCAGAAATAAGAGGAGGAGCTCGGCCTAAAATCATTCAGCAGTTACCAAGTGCCTATTATATATTGTATATCATTCCAGTTATACTAGCACAAGTGTTTCAGGCCAACGATAAAATGTTATAGTTAAAATAATTCTCTTAAAATTATTCAACACCATTAAATGCTTAATGTATTGTAAAGTCGTTTTTTGGATAATTAAAGCACATTGAAAGTGTGCCTGAGGAAATCTATATTGATTTATTGTGATTTTTAAAATTCTTTGTGTGAGGAAATTATTTTATTATTTTTTTTTAGCGTTTTTGATTCATATTTGATTTAAATTATATACTTTATGAACTTAGATTATTTATTTATTTATCTTTCTTTATTTATTTAATTTTTTTTAACATATATTTAAGTTAAATACGGAATATGCCTCAAAATACACTATATATACCTATATACATATTTTTACTTATATCAGTAAAGTGAAAAATGAATTCCTACAGGCTTTGAGCAAAGGAGACTTAAAAAGGAATTAAAGGAATTATGTAGTAAAATACGAACAGATACACAGAATAATGGTAAATTTTCATATTGCTATTTAATATTTTTTGGTTTCTAGATGCAAGCATTATATAAAACAGAGTTGCCCGTCTATTCTTTCCCGGAGGTTAGCATACTGGAGTGCTTTATTTATGGTATAATATTGGACACAAAAATAGAAGAGCTTAGCACTAAACACATCTAAATCTTTTTTACCATTGTACAGGTATGCAATAAAAATGTTATTTGGAAAATTTCTATCAATTTATCTTCTATTAAGTGTGCTGAAAATAAAAAAAAACTCAATAAATACGAGCACCTTAGACTATTTTGAAGAAAGTGTGATTTACGATAGAAAAGTGAATTTTTATATGAATACCATAATTTAGCACAAGCCATCGTGGGCTTTTCAAAGAAGAAAAATTAACTTTTAAGCAATAAAAAGGACCCTAATTATTGTACAAATAAATCTTCAGAAGAATGCTAAACGCATTTAAAGCTTTAGATAACTTAATCAGATTAATAGTACAGTTTTCACTCCCCACTCGAGTTTTTTCAAAAAATACAGGAGTGATTTAAACGAGATATCAGGAGATGGAATAATGCTACCGGGGTAAATGAAGTTTTTCAGTGATTGCGGACCACAGTTGGATGCTAGGAAGGGACCATCCAGTTGCACTTGACAAGTAAGAATTGACCAAGAAGATGCTCATAAGAAAAAAATATATGTTTAGTGCTTACTAATGAATGTATTTTTGATAAAACAAGCAAGCAAAGTTGTCTTCAGACATGCCATATCTTAGCACTTTTCATTACCACATCAAAGTAATGGTTATTTTAATTTGAGGTAAAATAGTAATTCTCATAATCAGGTAAATCGGTTTTGGGGGTATTATACAGTTCTACGATTTCCGTATGATTTCCAGTATTGAAATCAAGTCGGTCGGGAAAATGCTATAGTTTGTATATAATATTCAGTGCAACTAAGTACCAAGTTGGATTGAAATATGTCAAAAACTGAGCGACTGGTTAGGGTCCACACACAGACATGACTTAATCAACTGATTATATCCGTATAGATTTTGATGCCACTTACATATTTCGGACCAAAGGTAAACTGCTATTTAATTCTATTGAAGGTTGTGAAAATCATAATTTTTTTTAGATAACCTATTTATTACCTACTTAATGAATAAGCGAAATATGAGTTGAAAACTCTTAAACTTGTATAAAAAATTTTAATTTTTAAAATTATTTTTATTTGGTAAAAGTCAACGGTCTCTTAATTTTTTTGGAATTATCTACTTTGACGGATAATTTTCGCAAACAAAACCGCTCATTTTCCGCACATAAAAAAAATCTGAAATGCTTTACGGTTCATTTATCGGGTGGCTTAGCAAAAAAAATTTTGACTAAAATTAGCATTCAGCTGTTTACAACAAAAGCAAAAACAAAATGTATAGAAAACCCAATTAAATAATAATTTTCATAATATTTCCTAAATTAAATTAAAAGGAATTCATTTCATTCATTTTATATTAGCCTAACTATTATATATCGAGATATTGACTCTCTCTTTCTCTGTTAGTTTCAAAATTTCTGCCCTTTTCATCTCTTTCACATTTTCCAGCAATCAGTCGCTGAATTCACACAATTTATTGCACAATGAGCCGCCTAAAGTTTGCTCATCATTAGCAAAATAACAACTTTATTGCTAACTTTTATTTACTTGCCAGCACTTTGGGGAGAAGAAAAGTGCCGGCTGCAGTACTCGCAACCCTTACACGTAGCTGTGTCATGCTGAAAATTAACGTGCACTTTTACAGCTGCAGGAAAAGTTGCACAGCTTGGGAGAAGCATGTCAAAACAAACACTTACTGTAACTTATTAATTAGACAAAATTAATATTTATATACAAATGTATATATGCGCTTGCCAACAGTACGCGCTTTACAATACTTTGAGCTTCATAACAAATTGCTGGAAACGAAATTGAAATGTTAAAAAACGAAAAGTCACCGGAAGTATTGGTAACTTTTTTTAAGTTGCTGATGGCACTTAAAACTTGGAAGAGAAATTAAATATGGAAGAGAAATGTAAAAAAAGACGTACATGTTGCTGAGAGGTCGAAATATGGGGAAAGTGAACGGATATATGGAAAAAAATTACTTTGATGGAAATCTTAAAAATAAAATTAACAAATGGTTGATAGCATGGCATTGGGAGATATTTTCCTCATTTATTTTTGTTCAAGTTCTTGTTACTATTAAAAGCACTAATTGTTTTGGTGTCTTTAGAAGCTAATAATAATTGAATATATTTAAGGTTTTATAGACAACTTCAGGAGTTTTAAGCTCACGTTTACCTCATTCAATAAATAAACCATAATCAGAGTATTTAAAAAAAATTTTAATAATATTTCCATATTTTTAAATATTTCATTAAATAATTTTTTTTACCTTTCAGTTAAATGAAATGGTATTTTAACTTTGGTGCGAAGTATGTAAGTGCCATCAAAATATATCATCAGATTGACGAGTTAAGTTTATGTAGTCATGTCTGGCTGTTCGTCTCGTCTGTTGGTAACAAAACTAGTGCATCAGGTTTTGAGATAATCCAACCAAACTTTTCACATAATAGTAATAATAATAATAGTAATAATAATAATAATAATAATAATAATAAAAGAAAATAATAATAATATATTAATAACAATAATAATAATAATAATAGTAATAATAATAATAATAAATAAATAAATAATAATAATAGTAATAATAAAATAATAATAGTAGTAATAATTTATTAGGAATAATAATAATAATAGTAACAAAAAAATAGTAATAATAGTGAAAAAAGTAATAATAATAATACATTAGTAATAACAATAATAATAATAATAATAATAAAAATAATAATAATAATAAAAATGTGTTAATAATAATAATAGTAAAAATAATAATAAAAATAATAATAATGTATTAATAATAATAATTATAATATTAATAAAAATAGTAATAACAAATAATAATAGTAATAATATATTAGTAATAATAATAATAATATTAATAATAATAATAATAATAATAATAATAAAAAATAATAATAATAATGATAATAAAAATAATAATAATAATAATATATTAATAATTTTAATAATAATAATAATAATAATAATAATAATAATAATAATAATAATAATAATAATAATAATAATAATAATAATAATAATAATAACATTAATAATAATAATAATAAATAGAACTGTTATTAAAAAATACAAAAAAAACCATTTTTGTCAGATAGTTAATAATCTTATAAAAAATGTAAGTGAAATCACCTTCCTTATTGTATCACGCTGACTCCCTTTGTCCTTGTTGGGAGTTTGCTTTAAATTTTAAACACTTTTATGAATTAAAAAAAAAATTTAAAAAAAATTTAAGTAATTTTAAATAGTTTATTAAAAGAAATTTGGATTAATATATTTGACTAAAAAAAATTAAAATAATATATTTTCCTAAAAATATTCAATTACGCTATTAATACAAATTCTTTAACTATATGTTTCCAACTGCTTTAAAATCTATGTTCTTAAATACAAAATTGAACTATATTTATGGGAATTTACTTTTTCTATTTTTTCTCGATTTACGTGTATTTATTCATTTGTTTTTTTTTTTTTTGAATTTTCATTTGCATGAAATATTTCAATTTCATGCGATATTTTTTACCTTTTCACTTCAACGCTTTCAATATTTGGCTATTTTTCGTCAGAAAGCTGCACCATACATGCCAATTCCATCGAATTTTCATAGGAAAAATGTCACTTTTAGCACAACAGGAAAATATGAAAAAATATATATGTAAACAGAATTTTCAAAGGTGACAAGCACAATAAAAAGCAAATACGAGTATGTGGCACGAAAAATTGTGAGAAACTGAATGGATTGAATGCAAAACACTTTTCGATTTCAAGTTATGAATATGCATAAAGTATACAACAAGCAGAAAATACTGAAAAATGTACATATATTTTTGGTTTGCCTGGCAAAATACATACCTGCATACATAAGTATGTAGTGTATATGAAATTGTTCAGAGTTTAAAAATATTTGAGTTTAGAAAAAATAGCAAACTACCTTTCCGAAAATTGTTTTTGGAAAATCTGGGTCATTAGCTTGCTTAATATGCGTATATTCATATGTACAGTTTGTAAAATACACTTTTAGGCTAATGACAGACGAAAATATACACGTATATATGTATGTGTATATGTATATATTATTATATTATATATATATATATATAGTTTCGTTTTCTCAAATTTTAATTATTTATTTGTTAGAATTTTTAGATAACAATGTTTAAGTACCACTTAAAAATATACATATATACATTTATTATTTATAACTTCCAAAAAGTTCTAAGAATTCAAGATAAGTGGTGTTAAAAAATTTCCCAATTTTTTCTCTTGCCTATGCACATATATACTTTTATTTCATTTAAGGAAATGTATACTTAAAAACGTGCACAAAATACATACAAATAACTAATGTGATTGATTATAATCGTTGATTTTTTTATTGACAAAATATTGATGAAAATTTAAAAATAAATTGAAAACTAGTAAGGAGTACTCCAGTTCTGGTGGCACGAAATATTAAATACTCGGCTGATTTTTATACTAAATGCCAGGCAGTTAAGTTGATTTTAGCATTTAGTTACTGAATTATATTGTTCTTCATACTTTTAAAAATTTCTGTTTAATTTTCCCGCTGATATGAAGTTGGCCTGACTTCAGCTATTTGCTACAATGGTCGATCCAAGGTGTTTGTATAAAAAGTTTCATCGAAATATATGTAATTGCTATCAAGTTAACGTGTATTAAGACAAACGGACAGACAGACATGGGTAAATCAGTCATTAGTCACGGAATTTCATTAACATTTCTTCATATCATTTGCTTATATTTCATGCCCTTTCATACAACCGTTAGCCGAACAAGCCCAATATACACTCTGTACACTGTACACCCGTGTATAAAAGATAACCAAACGTTCAGTTCAAATAGCAGAAGCTTATAAATTAGATAATTCCGAATTTATTTTAACAAATGCGATAAGCGTTCAATTGATTGATATATATTGATATATAAACACATTTATCATCATATGCATATGTATGTACCATATACACCTGTATTTATTTGCTATCAAGAAAACATCGCCACTTCAAATCGCAACAAATCAATCAATACGATTGAAGACGAAAAGCAGGCGACAATATGCCATAATCTCTTGTCATTTGTTAGCTTAAAGGCATTAAGTGTGGTTACCTGCTGCAAGAATAGTTGATGTCACGTCAAATGTAGCTGATAAAAAAATTATTACGTGGGATTGGTTGTAATGCAGGGCTAGGCAAGAAAGAATGACATAAATCTGCAATTTAACTAGCGTTAAAATGTTGTAATTAAATACATATTTGATTAAAAAACAAATAACTAATTTTAGTATTTTTTATTTGCAAGATAAAAATGCATAAATTTAAATATTTTATACATTTTCGTTAAACTAGGTATAGGTAAGCCGAATTTCAGGTAAATCGAAAAAATAAATCCTTTTTATTTATTAGAGAAGAGTAGTATTGCTTTTAAATTAAACAAAAACTGCCTTTAAACCGAAACATTTCAAGTCTGTTGAACCATAAATATGAATTTTTCGAATAATTCGGCTACGTGTTCACTTCACAAAAAAAATAAAAATTTTTGTGCAGGCCTATCCAGTAACCCTAGGAAAAATCCGATAAATTTTGCAGTCAATCGCTTAGTAATTTTCGAGATATGTCTATCTCTACAAACGAACGTAAGATTTATAGATATATAATATAGGTATACATATATAGAAATTTTTATGTGTTCTTACTAAAAAAAAAAAAATTCAAAAACCAAAAAATTTGATTTATGTCATTTTAACTTTACACTCACTATACATAACTACGTTTCGACATCACAGCTTTCGTCACCTGCTGTTTGAACAAATTATTATACCTTTTTTTCTATTTTGCTTTGTATTATCAATGCACTGTTTACTGTTGTTGTTGCCACTGTTTGTCTATTTTAATACGAATATTAATTTTTTTCATTTTTCCTCTCTTCTGCTCCCTTTCTGTTATTGAATTCGCCAAAGTGTAGTGCGCACGCTTTAACAAAATTTGTTTAGCTTGATTGATTGGAACCTATCAAAGTGACGTATACGCCGTGTAGCGCTTTGTTGAGGTGCTGTTGTTATTTTATCATATATAGTTGAACGTATATACATATATAGTTGAATAAGTACCGCAATTTCAAATAATGCATATTATTCAGTATAATTTTTTTTCCATATTAAATTTTTCCTCAACTGTATTTCGAACATATGTGCATATATACATTGGCTTTTTTGCATATGTGTAGGTAATAAGTTGTGTTATATCAATATGCTTTTATATGTTTTAATTTCTTATCAACTTACAATTGTATGAAAATGATTTGTAAAAATTTCGTATCTCAAAATATGGTTTATGTGTACGTAAATATGTAGTTTTGTTTGTATATATATTTTTATTGTACTCGTTTACAACATTTTTAGTGTTTTATTACTTGTTCGCATACGTTAAGTTACCATTTTCAAATAGTGATTTTTATTATTCATTTACTCAATAAAAAGATATTGACTTAACAACAAATGTGCTATTTGCTTTGTCGTTACAAAGAAATCCACTTATACGTTATATTCATGCGTTTCAAAAACTAATATTGATATTTGATATATTGATGT
The DNA here is from genome assembly GCA_037013455.1 of Ceratitis rosa. NCBI lineage: Eukaryota > Metazoa > Arthropoda > Insecta > Diptera > Tephritidae > Ceratitis > Ceratitis rosa. The sequence goes on along the minus strand of JAWMAG010000008.1, from coordinate 15,802,895 downwards.
TATTTTTGAAAGATATCAGATGAAACATTTTCAGTTGGCAATAATTTGAATAATATCAGTCTTTCGTGTTTAAATTTTTTTGACTTAAAATCTGTGATCGGTGGTCATTTTAAATACATCAGATTATACTACCAGTTTAAAATAATTTTTAGGTTTTAAAAATCATTTTTGTTTTCTAAAAATCAATTCAAAAGTAGTTAGAGCTTGAGCAAAAATCAAACTAACAACAGCACTAACGAGTTATTGGAACTTTAGCCGTTGCTGCTGTAATGAATTGGAAATAAATAGAGAAACATTTATACCATCTCTAAGAATCCATCAGGTACAAACCTTGAATGCAGGCAGAAAAAAATATAAGGAATTATGAAAAGTTCCAAGAAGAACACCAAATGATT
>JAWMAG010000008.1:15770000-15797500 GCA_037013455.1 Ceratitis rosa | reverse complement strand
TTCAGCGTTTTTACAATTTTTGTAGTACTTACATATTATAGGTTGAAAATTCTCAATATAGGCGCATATTTCTGACTTCTTTAGGTTTGAAAACATAAAATAGTCGTAGGTGGGTAGATCTTGATAATATGCAGGATGATGAAGCAGTTCGTAGGTTAATTTATGAATTTTTTCCAAAACGCAGCCCTGCGTTGTACTGACGAAACAACATTTTTTTGCCAAAAGTGGTAATTTCTTCTTAAAATCAATCTATTCAAATGCTCTGAACAATATTTGCTGTTAATCATTTTACGCTTTTCATGGCTTTCCATGTTGTGTGGATCAATGTATCGTTATTGGTAACGAAAGGAAATTCACTCCACACGAAAAATATTCCTTTGAAGTGATTATATGGTTGCGATTATTATTGTGAGTGAGCATACCCGGCACCCGTCGCATGGAGAGCACCAAATATTCATGTACTCGCTTAGTTGGGACGCCTACAGTCTCAACCATCTCCGCTGAACCACTACTCAATCATTGAAATCGATGGTCCAGAATCCCCATAATATTTATGAAGTCTTTGTTTGGTTTTCACGAAGTTTTTTTCAAGCAAAAAGTAGTGCTTAATCACTAGAAGAAATTCACTTTTTTTTGGGTTTTCTAAAAAATTGTGAACTCTTTGGCTTTCATTGGCCTTCAAACAAAAACTAAATGGCGCAGCTTGCTCAAAATTTTACAGCATTCTCTTAATCAATAACAGTTGACGGGAGCAGTGTTGTATTTACAGTAGCTGCGCAGTGTTTTCAAAAAGCCACTGACTCATCATATGTACATATAGCCCTCGTATATAAACGAAAAGTCAATCCTTTTCTGTCTGGTCAACTATAAGTGAGACCATAATAAGCCGGAAATAGTCAAAATGTTCACAATAGTCTTTAAATATGTTGTGTCAGAACTTTGAATTTGTCTAAAGAAGTTTTTAAATTTTTTTTATGAAATTCGCTGCCTTCCCAAAGCCTTGGAATAAATAAATAAAACAATTTTAAATACCTAAATTTTTGAATCTACCAACAATGATTTCTCACTTCAACCCTCTTGAGCTCTTTAAGCTTTCATTAACTTCACTTCAAGATATAATAAATCTAAATTACAAAAGCAACAACAACAAGTAAACCAACCGAATGCCCGTCTCAGCCTGTGTGCTGGTCATCAGTACTACAATATAACACAATTTCAAAATGCTACCTGTCGACTGACTTATTGACTGCAAACTTTAGCAACATTCACTGAAAAGCACAACAAATCCTGGGGGGCATAAACGAGAGCACACGGCAGAGACAGAGGAAGAATATGCAAAGAAAAGTAAGAGCAATAAATAGAAAAAACAAAAAAAAAACAAAAACAAAAACAAAACTGTGCGCAGCCAACTGTAGGCATAATGTCAGTGTCAGTAACAGCTTTGCATGAAAGCAACTGAAAACTCATATTGCCAGCCAAAACAACAGCAACAAAACAACAGCAACAGTAGCAACAACTCGATAACAATGATAGCAAACATGTCCGACATCGAGCCTTTTTGCAATGAGCTTTTGTGTTGCGCACTTAATTGCTATGACTTGCAAACACGAACAACAACAACAAAAATAACAACAAATATAATAACAAATATAACAACAAAAAGTGCAAGCAGCAATTTCAGGTGAACTTTTTATTTTCCACATGACCGAAGGCGTAGCATGAGAAAGTGCGCCGGGGGAAACCGTTACAATACAGCAATAAAACTTTTAAATTTCAATTCACTGAATGTTAACGAGTGTCGTTTTTCAACTTATGTGCAGTGGTAATTTGTGCTTTTTCCTTTATTTTCCTGGTTTTGAATTGTGATAGCCGACAACTTGAGCGGACATGTCATCATTTTTACGCGCTTCACTGCAGCAATTCACATAGCAGATGAATTGCATTTAAAATATCTGGTTGGCAGTTATTAAATAGTTAAAGAATATTTCATTTATTAAGTTTTCGGTAATACAATTTCTCAAAACACCCACCAATTCATTTGCCTCTCAATGCAAAGTTCACTAATTTTTAGAATTTTTTATTATCAAAAGACCACTGGAAAATTTCTTTCAAAGTAAAATGTCGCAACAAAATATTATCTGCCTTTTTCACTACAATTTTCTCGTTCATCATCATCGCTTCTCATATTTGCTCGTATTGTTTTGTCATTTTCCCATACATAAATATGTATATATGGTATATACTATATATAACGATCGATTTAGCCAAAGGAATCATTAAGTTCATTGAAGTGGCAATAACGCATCCACCCACAACCTCCCCAATTAAGCAGCAAAGTAGTTTGCCAGCAATAAAGCCTACTGAAAGGTGAAAGCACCCAAGGCGAGATTTAAATTTAATTTAGATTTTATTAATTTAAAAATTATAGGATTTTTATATTTTCTACATTGCTGGCATGTCAAAGGATATATTAGTATTTTAAAATCACAAAATTTATAATAAAAATTTCAAGAAAATTTGTATAATTTAATTCTATTATCGGCAAAAATTTGACGAAAAAAAAGCACAATGTCTCTATCTATAAATGGGTTAAAAAAATTCGCATAGCTCTTGGCAGATTGTCTCTTTGCTTCCTGGAAAGCATTATACAAAAGCTGTCTACCAGGTGTGTTTGTTGAAGTGTGCCGGTTTTACTAGTAGATGTCGCTAGCAATATGTATAAATTTCTATGATTTCGCATATATGTAATTTTTCTCTATTGACATTAACCTACAAAAATATGCAAGTCACATTCCGCCAAAATAATAGCGTCATATTTGTTTACCTCAGTGAATATGTCGAGTTTCGTTCCAAGTAAATCGCATTGGAAAATCGAAAAACCGTTTGTGAAATGCTGCTTCAACGATTCGAAAGGAAATCTTTTCTGCATCGAATTGTCACGGGGGACGAAAAATGGATTTATTTTGAGAACCCGAAGCGAGAAAAATCATGGTTTTCCCCTGGTGAAGCTGGCCGTAAGACAATCTGTGCTTGGTGGGACCAGTGTGGTGTGATGTACTACGAGTTGTTAAAACCTGGTGAAACGGTGAACACGGATCGCTACCGATAACAAATGATCAATTTGAATCATGCGTTGATCGATAAACGGTCGGAATGGGCCCGAAGACATGGCAAAGTTATCTTGCAACATGACAACGCGCCGTCTCATACCGCTAAACTGGGGAAAGACACATTAAAAACACTTAATTGGGAAATCTTATCGCACCCGCCGTACTCTCCAGACCTCGCCCCGTCCGACTATCACCTTTTCGCATCGATGGGACACTCTCTTGCACAGCAATGCTTCGCTAATTTTGAAGAAGTCGAAAAATGGCTCGTCGAATGGTTTGCCTCGAAAGAGAAAGAGTTTTTTTGGAATGATATCCATAATTTGCCTGAGAGCTGGGCGAAATGTGTAGAAACCAATGGTCAATACTTGGAACAAAAAAATTTTAAAATTCCTCTGAAAATTAAGTGTTTTCTTTATCAAAAAACCGGCAAATTTCAACTAACACCACTGGTAAACTTTGGGAGTAGGAGGGAGAGGATTTTTAGCAATAGTAAAGATATTGATATATGATACCCATAAATATACTCATAGAGACGTTTTGCTCTTAAGCGAATTCGGTGTTGTGTTCGGTTCGGGATGACTATTCCTCTTTTTGTATTATGAAGTTAGTGGTTGAAGTCCGGGCATCAGGTGAGAAATTCGCAGATGATGCCGCTTGACCTTTCCATTTCTTATGAGGGCAATTTATTTGAGCGCTAATGCTATTCAAAAATGGTGGAGCGAGAGCGTACTGCAAGAAATTTTGTAAGCCAAGCTTACATCAATTAGGAACTGGCATATTACAGCAGTTCCTGATGCTGTTAAGCATCTAGGCAATCAAAAATGTAAGCTTTCAAGCGTCTTACCAAGCCCCTGAGGTTAGCATCTCAACACCAGGAACTGACCTATTTAAAAAAGAAATCAATAAACCGCTCGGCTGTTTGTAGTAATTGCAGTTTTTCGACCTCAAGCCTTCCTTCTTTGTGTTGACGAACGTTCTTTGATGCGCAGAGGTGGCTGCGTATCTATGCTAATATAAGTTAGTAGCCGATTTTAGGTTCGCGGAACTTACGCACATCTAGAACAGTGAAGACATGTCTGCCATATATCACATTATAGTCAACTTAGTTACGTGACTTTCGTTCCGGGCACCACGCACGTTACTTAATGAATTTTCTTCTGCGGATATCTGGTAATACAGACGATGATTTATTGATCCCCGGCGAAATAGACCAGTCTCCACCCGTTTAGGATATTTTGTTTTGGTGGCTGAATTTCCGGACTGTTGTGCCAAAAATTCCTTTTTTACCCACTCTGGCCTTAAAATTGCTCAGCAGAATTTTAACATTGTAGCGCACTTTTTGGACGACGGTTGTGTCAGCCTTTAATCTTACAAGAACATAAATCAGCTGGATGTAGGCACCTTCCCAATTAAGGGACCGAAAATTACATGCATGCATGCGCTCATATCGTGATCATTATAACATTTGTGGATTATTATCAAAAGGAGAGTCTCTCAGCCGAGGCTTTGTTTGATTTTTCATCGGTATATACTTTTCGTATGATGGCTCTCAAACCCTGTTAGCAAATTGTGGTGGAACGGACCTTCTTCAAAAGTATGGTATGACTTCCGGTCTGAGAGCAATTTGAGCCATACATATGTATTGGATGAGGGCATAAGTTCGTGCCCGATTTCAAGTGCAAACTAAAATTGAAATTTTTTGAAGAAAGCGCTTTTATTAACCAATTATGTATTCGCCATCATGTTCGGCAATCCACTCCCAACGTTGAACCAATTTACGGATGCCTGATTCATAGAAATCGCGCGGTTTCTCCTTGAAAAAGGTGTCAAGGTGGTTTTTGACGTCTTCCACATTTTTAAATTTTTTTCCATTCAAATTTTTCTGCAGCGATCGAAACAAATGATAATCAGAAGGTGCAATGTCGGGTGAATATGGGGGATGCGGCATGATTTCCCAAATCATCTCATTCAGTTTGGCCAGGGTCGGTTTTGCAACATGTGGCCTGGCATTGTCATGATGGAAAAGAACTCCTTTGCGATTGGCCAAAATCGGACGTTTTTCATCAATTGCTTTCTTCAATTTGACCAATTGCTGACAATACTTGTTGGCAATGATCGTTTCTCCAGCTGGCAAGAGCTCAAAATAGATCACGCCTCGGATATCCCACCAAATGCACAGCAGTACCTTCATCGGATGCAATCCACCTTTCGACATCGGTTCCGCCCCTTCGTGTGCCTGTTTCCATGTTCTTTTGCGTTGAACATTGTTCTACAGGACCCATTTTCCATCACCAGTCACTAGCCGATCCAAAAGAGGTTCGTTTTTGATCCGTCGAAGCAAAGAAATTGCTGTTGACATACGGTCCACTTTGTTCTTTTCACTCAACTGATGTGGCACCCATGTATCGAGCTTCAAAGTGTACCCAACCTTTTTTAAACGACGAAACGCAGTTGATTTGTTGACGTTCAATTCACTGGCAACCTCTTCCGTCGAAATACGTGAGTTATTCGCAACTAAAGTCCTTAGAACATCGTCATCAAACTCAGAAGGCCGTCCACTGCGAGGTTGATCTTCGAGGTTAAAATCTCCAGAACGAAATTTCGCGAACCATTTCTTTACTGTGCGGAGTGCTGGAGCACGGTCCAAATAAACTTCGCGAATATCTTTAGTTGCAGCGCCCACTGTTTTTCCTTTGCGGAATTCGTATAACATAATATGACGCATATGATCTTTTTCGTTGTTCATCTTCCATGCGTCTTTTCACTAAGCAACTCAAATCAAAATGAAGTTATTTTATGCTTGATTTACAGTTCGGACTGTCACCTTTCCAACGATATATAATATGTATATATTTCTTTCACGAGCGCCACTCTCAAACGATTCGTACGGCATCCAGCGGAATCGGGCACGAACTTATGCACTCATCCAATATTGCTCCTGCCAGTCAAAATTTCTCATCACTCGTGTGAACCAAGCTCCTCAAACAATATTAGCATACCAAAATATTCAATATACAATGAATTTTTATCAAAAAAAGTGTGAAATATAGAAAAATATTTATTTATATTTATCAACATAAACACAAATGAAGCGCTAAAAATTATTAATAAAAAATACAATAAAAATTGAACCATAAAAAAATTCTGCAACCCAGAATATTGCAATTGAAATTTTCTGTCATTATTTTAATGCATCTAAATTTATATATATTTATATAAACGTATATGTATGTAACTATGCATATCAGTATATATGTATTATAATTATAGTTACGAGCGCGCGCAAATTATTGCAATCATTCATACACACACATACATACCTACACTTTTAGCCAGCGCCACTGTATTCGGGTTTTTTGGGTGCCAAGTGTGGGCAGCGCTGGCGTATGAGTAACACAAGAAATTGCTTAGGTAATTCGTTACGTTTACAAATTTTTTCAAATTTATGAGCATCACATATATAATAATGCATTATGAGCTGTCGGCGACTTGCACTAAACTGTCTGCCATTAATGTCGCACAATGATATAATGAGGAGGTTAAGTGCTGTTTACATGAGAAAAATTAAAAAAAAATTTTACTGCGAAAATTCAAAAAATAGATTTTGTAAAAAAAAATTATACTAATATATTTTACATTAATCTGAAATATTTTCCCTCATTGGAGCGGCAGCGGCAAAAACTTCTCGTTGCAATTAATTATTCATATACTTAATATAAAAATTTTCAATATGTATTTTTGGAATATGTTTTCGCTTACCTTTAGCGCAACAGTCACATAAATATTTTACATATGTATGTTTGTAGAGAAATATCCTTTGGTAATATTGCGCTGCTGTTTTAAATTTTTATTAAATTTTTCTTTACTTTATACACGTATATGTGTGATCAACGCTTTGTTTTTTTTTTAACTTTTAACACTTTCTAGCTGTAGGAACTAAACACAATACACACACTAGCTTAACAATTTTAGTTTATATATATATTAGTAAATATGTATTTTTATTTATTTTTTTTACTATTTAATTCTTAATTTTTCTTTTAGTTTTAACAAAAATTTCACTTTAAACTTGCACTTTTTGCTTTTTCCATGTTTTTATTGACACTTTTTGGATTTTAATTTTCATTTATTTTAAGCTGCTTTAAATTTCTGTATTTTTTTTTTTATATGTATTTAATATTTAATTCATCCAATTTGGGCTTATTTTGGGATTTAAAACTTTTCAAAACCTTTTATATTTGTCGAGATTTTTTTTGCATTTAAAATTTTTTCCACATTTCACCTGCTTTATGTAAAATTAATTGCATTAAATATATATATATATGTATTTTTTTATTTTTTAGAAAATACTGCGTGATTAATTTAGAAGTTTGAATTTTCCGTGCTGATTTTAAGCGGATTTCACATAGATGTAAGCTGCTTTTCACACTTTTCAGAATTTTTTATATTTTTATTTTTCTTTTTATTTTTTATTTTTTTCTTCTATTTTTCGTTTTCAAGTTTTGTTGTTGCTTCATATATATATTTTAAGACTTTATATACTTTTTCACCTGCTCAAATGTCACTGGGTAAACATTTAATATTCACTTGAAGAAAGCAAAAGCAACAAAGTCAAGGTAGCAGCTTTTTGAGCTAAAAGAAAATAAAAATAAAAATAAAAATAAAAATAAAAATAAAATAAATACTCGCACTTACACACATACATGTATGGATGTGCGAAGTTATTTTTCAGAAATTATTTGCTCAACTCATTTTAATATTTGCTTATTATTTATTTACTTAGCTGTCATCAGTTTTTTTTCTTTGTTTTTTTTTAACATTTCTTCATCACTTACATTTATTGTACACACACAGGCAGAAAGAAGATATATGTAGATACATATATACAATATATATATTACACAAATTTAAATTACACAAGCAAATACATCATCTTTTATATATATGTAAATGCCACGCTTTTTAAAATAAATATGTTTATCAGTATTCGTATATTTGTATATATATATATATATATATATACATGCACATAACACATTTGTATATTTTGAATATTTTTCAATTAATCCTGTTCCGCACATTTTACCATTTTAACAGTCTCTTAAGCAATATTCTCTTTCACCTCCTTCTCCTTCTCCTCCTCCACCTCCTTCTTCTTCTTCTTCTTCTTCTTCTACTTGCTCTTGGCCAATAAATAAATTATGACGAATGATTAAGCAAAGGTATTATAGTGTATAGCATAGCCAGGACCAACAGGGCTTAAGAGCGAGTATATAACAAATATTATTGTACAAGTAATAAAGTGCGGCAGTGAGAGTGAGACAAAGCGAGCAGTGAGCAGCAGCAACTTATGCAAGCGTAAAAAAATTCTTTGCCAGTTGAATTCACAACAACAAACGAGTATTTGGGAATAATAAAATAACGTTCATTTTTCGTTCAATGGAGGTAGATATATACATACATATATACATACATACATACATACCTATATATACAGATGTTCATAATCTTTTATGTATTTGTTGCATTTGTATGTATATCTTTTATATAAATACCTGTAGTTAAGTGCGCTTGAACGCAACCACACGGAAAGGAAAAGCAAATGGTGAGGCAAAGTAAAACAATACTAACGGTATATACATACATACATATTCGTATATATTTTGTTTGAACTATACACTTGTCTATGATATATATGTATGTGCATATATATTGTGATTTGTATTGTTTAGTTGGTGCAAAATAAACTTTTAATGAAAACAGGAAATAATACTTCCGAATGGCAAAGATGACAAATGCAGAAATTTATTATGAAAATTGTCTATTTTAAGAAATATATTTATTACCAAGTGGCAAGCAGCTAACGACTTCCGGTCTGAGAGCAAGTATCCTCTGGTCAACCAATAAAATATTAATTTTGAAACGAGCTAAAGTGAGAAGGCGAATTGCATACCAGTTTGAGTCGTACCACAGAAGAAATATGCTCCAAGGAAAAATCATATAACTAAGTTTCGTATGAGGGACCCCTCATTTGATGAAGACCCCTGAAAATGTTTTAGGTTTCTCGATATGAGGGTGTGTATCTGAAATGTCCAGTTCAGGCGGCTTGATGTCCGCGTAAGAGTAAGGGGTGCCCGCCATCTGAAAAGTGTGCTGAACGTGACATGAATAGCAAAGGTTGGGTCCTTGTGAAGTTTACTACCGCGTACGAATAAAGGTGTAGGATTTGTAGTAGGAGAGAGACTCTTTCGCTGAGTGTTGACTGGCATTCATTTTGGCAGATGAATGTCTCATAACAATCCACTTAAAAGCGAGGATCAATAGAATGTCGCTGATTTGCGCCCACGGAAAGGTCACTGGTATAATTTACTCTACTACAGTCGACAAATTCAGCCTCCAAACTATGCTGAGGCTAATTGATTTTCCCGGGGTCCGAAATATGGTTGCCCATAGTACCAGATTTCCGCAGAAAAAATTTCAGAAAAATCATCAATATATAGGATGTGATGTTAGATCACCAAATCGGATCATTAATTCATAACAGTGAAGCTACGTGCCTCTTTTTCTGTTTTTGTGGCCCTCAACCTGCATAAGGAAGATTCGACTTCGAGAAGCTGCAATATCATCACTTCGATATAAGGAACTGTAGAAGAACCTTTCAGACTCTCTACCTACCGCTGCTATAGCAACAATTCGTTCTGAAAAAAGTCGGAAAAATAATGGGTACGATGAAGATTGTATTGGAGAAAACATACGACTTAACTTCGCAGCATTGCAATCGACATCAACGCACAACCGAAAGTTGGAAACGAAGAAATGTGGTAACTTACAGAAGATTTTCCGATCGGAGCAGGAGACGGCGAGCTCTAATCTCCAATCGGTGATAATGGCACAAATGTTCCAATATTCAAACAAGTTAGAATACAAATTTGCAGCCTGAGTTATTCAAATATGAAGTTCACAATCAGGATCCCTCAATATCGCACATTAGGTCTTAACAATTGCTGATCTGCACATGTACTTGGACTTACCTAAACAACAGTATTAGAATGTGAAGCAAATTATTCGTGTATTGGCTCTCACATTCACGGTGATAGTCATTAAGGCACATGAGTCATGAGCACATAATTCCCGTCCTGCTGTATGGAACAGAAGTAGGTACGATGACGTCATACAAGCAATCGGTATTAGGAGTTTTCCAGAGAAAAGTTTTACAGAATATTTATGGTCTTTAACGCATTGGTAGTAGCGAGTACCGCACAGGATGGAACGTGATCTGAACGAGAAGTACGGTGACATTGACAAAGTTCAGTGGGTTTAGAAATAGGGGCAACGTTGGCTGGGTCATGTCAATCGATAGGCTGAAAAGATCAGCTGCGGAAAGACTCTGCTTAACTTTAAGTATCCCATGGCATTTGTATATAATAATAATACGTCAATAAAGAAGAAGATTGGGGATCGCAAATTAGTAAATGAAAATATAAATTTCTCACCACTGTAATTATTATATTTACTTTTGAAACATAAAATTTTAATCTTTTGTATTACATTTAGTATTTTCTATTTGATTTTTTACATATACACATATAAAAAATTATTCTACTATGTCTATTGTTTATATACACATTCATACATATAATATGTAGTTATTACCGCAACAATTAGTTTACTTGTAAGACATTGAAATTCTACGCGAAATTTTAATTAAATTACTGTCACTATGTTTTTTTTATTATTTAATATTATGAAATTAAAAATAGTGGCATGACAAAGAAATATAATAAAATTTGCAAAAAAAAAAAAGAGACGACAACAAAATACTAAGAAACACACATAGAAGAATTTTCTAGTAATTTAATTGGCACGCCACCAACAAATCGCCGCAAGCGTTAACATACCTGTATGAATGTAATTAATTTAATTTTTTCGCATAAAACTCTTATACATATGTATGATACATAAATATATATTTTTGTAGCATTGCAAAAGTTCATTTTACATTTTTCTACTTTTATGTGTCACAATCATGATTCAAGAATGTGCAAAAATACCAGCTACATACCTACATAAGTAATCTTATGAACATACTACACTATACTAGTGGCGATATCTTTACTCTTCTAGCTTGTCACTCACCGGTCCGCTGTTCGCTGGGCCATTAGTCAGTTGTACTGTCTGTTGGTCCATTTAGTTTTTCATCATTTCTTGTATTATATATTTATATATTGTACATATATATGTCGTCATTTTAAAAATACTGCCAGCATGCGTATTCTTCTAGAAATACATATGTACACGTATGTATATGTATGTTTAAACAAAAAATAAGTATGCCAGAAGCTACGCATTGCGCTTGCCAAAATATGGATTAGTTGTCATACGAAGGTAGATCAGCAGCAAAATCTTTTGCTAAAATTTTGTTGCTTTTTTAATATTTTTATTTTTTAAGTTTTGTTATTCTAACTGTTGTTGTATTTCACATTTTTGTGATTTTTGTGTTTGCATACTTAACTGAGCACGTGGATGAAAATATATCTATATGCATATATGAATGATCATTTAATACCGGTATGCCTTGTCGTCATAAATTAACTTTAAAATATATTTTCTCTAAAGTATACATCTGTTTATATTTTGTAGGCAATTTTTTCGAAAATGTCTGTTGCCACCGATTGTCAAATTTGACCTGATTCTCGCTCGTTAGTGTCTTTATTAAATTAGTACATTTTTTTTTAATTTAGCTTAGTTTAATTTCATTTTATTTTATTTTGTTAATTTAGTTCGTTTTTGAATAGTTTATTTCTTTTTTTTTATTTTATTTTATTGTATGTTATTTTAATCGATTTCATTTTATTCTAATTTATTTTATTTTATTTTATTTTATTTTATTTTATTTTATTTTATTTTATTTTATTTTATATTATTTTATTTTTATTTTTATTTTTATTTTTATTTTCTTATTTTCTTTATTTTATTATATTTTTTTTATTTTATTTTATTTTATTTTATTTTATTTTATTTTATTTTATTTTATTTTATTTTATTTTATTTTATTTTATTTTATTTTATTTTATTTTATTTTATTTTATTTTATTTTATTTTATTTTATTTTATTTTATTTTATTTTATTTTATTTTATTTTATTTTTTTTTTTTTATTTCATTTTTTTCTCTTTTATTTTATTTTTTTATTTTATTTATTTTATTTTATGCTATTTTATGCTATTTTATTTTATTTTATTTTATATTATTTTATTTTATTTTAGTTTATTTTATTTTATTTTATTTTATATAATTTTATTTTATTTTATTTTATTTCATTTTATTTTATTTTATTTTATTTTATTTTATTTTATTTTATTTTATTTTATTTTATTTTATTTTATTTTATTTTATTTTATTTTATTTTATTTTATTTTATTTTATTTTATTTTATTTTATTTTATTTTATTTTATTTTATTTTATTTTATTTTATTTTATTTTATTTTATTTTATTTTATTTTATTTTATTTTATTTTATTTTATTTTATTTTATTTTATTTTATTTTATTTTATTTTAATTTATTTTATTTTATTTTATTTTATTTTATTTTATTTTATTTTATTTTATTTTATTTTATTTTATTTTATTTTATTTTATTTTATTTTATTTTATTTTATTTTATTTTATTTTATTTTATTTTATTTTATTTTATTTTATTTTAATTTATTTTATTTTATTTTATTTTATTTTATTTTATATATTTTTTTATTTTATTTTATAATATTTTATTTTATTTTAATTTATTTCATTTGGTTTTTTCATTATATTTTTAATTCGTAATTGGAAGTGAATTTATAATAATATGTCTTTAAAATTTCCATTGTTTTGTGATTTTAAATGATATAATGAAGTTAATAAATTTACGCTAGTTTTTCCATCACGCCAACGCCCTGGGAGAAGGTTAATGTATTCTATTAGCCAATGAGTGTTGCCTTCACTTGGACTAGGCTATAATTTTAACTTTTCAGAACGTTTTATAAATGCTGATAAAATACTACGAAAATGATAATGGCAAAATGTACGCATTTATTATTATTTATTTATTTATGTATTTGTTTATTCATTTATATTTATTAACTTACTTAAATTTTGTGTAAATATTGTGCTCTCAACTAATTTTTGAACTGTAATTTCTGCTTAGTTGGTATAATACCGGTAAAAATTCAAATTTATTTTCAATGTATTTCTTGCTACAATTTATTTAATATTTTTATTTAATGGTAATTGTTGCATTACCATTTATTTTGTTGATTTATATATTTGTTAAAATTCTCGCAATCCGTTTCTGTAGTTTGCACTGTGTACAGCGCTCAGCAACCACACCTTCATTCAGTAAGATGTACATATGTATATGCACATATGTTAATAATCTATAACTGTAAATATGTATACTCCAACGTCATCTAACCATTTAAAGCGCATACAATGGGTATGTCTGCTAACCATATAAGAAATATTGCGCGAGAATAAATAAACAGTGGATGAATAAAGATTATATTTATTATTATTATTAACATTTTCACATGCAAATCAATTTCACACAACTAATTACATTTATTTAATTGCTTTTCGAAATCACATGTTCAAAACAGCCGTTATTTATATAAGCCCATATTCATTCATCGCGCCGAAGCTAATTTTATTAAGGTAAATTCCATAGCGAATTGTTGTAGCGAGGGCGGGAATTCGTTTCTAACGCCAAATTAGCTGTAATGGTGTGGGCGAACGATTTTATTCTTTATTATACACAATAGTTTCTTAAGTGGAGTTAATACTAAAAGCGCTAAAAAAATAAAGAAAAGATAAACCTTTCTTCTAAATATGGCTTCTCTTATAATTGGTTTTGAATTTATTTATTTGCTACGATGTGAAAATATAATAACATAGCAGTTAATTTTTTTATATAACTAATGTAATTTATTTGCTATTAATAACAGAAAATTGTAAAAAATAGTAGAAATATTTTACAAAAACTCACGGCACATAAATGTGTAAGGAAAGTAAATGCTTTCTAATCATAGAGTACACTACATAAATATTAAGAATTCTAAAGAACTAAAGCAAATACATCACTTTACACAACTTCACTAATATTCATAGTTTTATTTGCCAACAAATTACTAGATGTAATTGCTTAGACAACACAATGCATGAGTAAAGATAATATCTCTAGACAAAACAAAATAGCAAATGCAAAAAAAGAAAACACAATAGCAACAATAAAAGACAACACCACGGGCACTTGCTTATCGGTGTGATACTGATAAATAACGAAAACAAACTAAAAAGAAGATTACCATTTAAAAAAAATATAAAAAACATCGATTCTCACCTTCTATGTAATGAAGACGGAACTACAAAGATTTCCATTCATTAAATACAATATAAATTAAAATTTATGAGTTAAAATTTAAATACATTTTTTTATAATATACTATACATTCATAAACTTGTTTGGGTATATGTTTCAGAGTGCTTTTTTCATATATTTTTCCATGAATTATGTTAAACTTTTGTGGTTTTATCTAGCCTTACTACGGCGATTGTTGTGAGTGATAAACTTTTATCAACACACATATATTTCTTGAGGCTTACAAAGTTAGCTACTTATTGAGAAAACAATTTCACGGCAATATATTTTTGGTGTCCTTTGTTGACTTTAGTTTATCTGCTATTTACCTTAAATATAAAATAATGGTAAATAAAATAACTTAACTAAATTAATTGAAATAAAATAAAATAAAATAAAATATATTAAAATAAACTAAAATAGAATAAAATAAAAAAAAATAAATATATAAATTAAAAATTATAAAATAAAATAAAATAAAATAAAATAAATTAAAATAAAATAAAATAAAATAAAATAAAATAAAATAAAATAAAATAAAATAAAATAAAATAAAATAAAATAAAATAAAATAAAATAAAATAAAATAAAATAAAATAAAATAAAATAAAATAAAATAAAATAAAATAAAACAAAATAAAATAAAATAAAATAAAATAAAATAAAATAAAATAAAATAAAATAAAATAAAATAAAATAAAATAAAATAAAATAAAATAAAATAAAATAAAATAAAATAAAATAAAATAAAATAAAATAAAATAAAATAAAATAAAATAAAATAAAATAAAATAAAATAAAATAAAATAAAATAAAATAAAAAAAATAAAATAAAATAAAATTAAGTCAAATAAAATAAAACCAGATGAAATAAAACAAAAACAATAAAAATAAATAAAATAAAATGAAATAAAAAATTAAAATTAAATAAAACCATATAAAATAAAATAAAATAAATAAAATAACATAAAATAACATAAAATAAAATAATAAAATAAAATAAATAAAATAAAATAAAATAAAATAAAATAAAATAAAATAAAATAAAATAAAATAAAATAAAATAAAATAAAATAAAATAAAATAAAATAAAATAAAATAAAATAAAATAAAATAAAATAAAATAAAATAAAATAAAATAAAATAAAATAAAATAAAATAAAATAAAATAAAATAAAATAAAATAAAATAAAATAAAATAAAATAAAATAAAATAAAATACACTTAAAATAAAATAAAATAAAATAAAATGAAATAATATTTTATAAAATTTTTATAAATAAAATAAAATATAAAAAAAATAAAATAAAGTAAAATAAAATCAAATAAAATAAAATAAAATAAAAGAAAGTCGAATCAAATAAAATAAAATAGAATGTAAAAAAAATAAATGAAACGAAATAAAATAAAATTAACAAAATAATTTAAAATGTAATAAAATTAAATTAAAGAAACTAAAATTAAGAATAAGAGAAATAGTATTTTATTATAAAGATTACACATATATGTGCATTTGTTTATAAATTAAACTTTGCTGTGAATATATACTGTCTCTTGAATGCTGATCACTATTATTATTTAATTTATCTACCTGATACTACCTTAAACTTTTCGACCACTAACGAGAAATTAGGAGCTTATTTACTAAACCTTTAGGCAATTTTAATGTAATGAGAATGTGGTTACATTAAAATTGGGAATTTTTATATCCATTATGTAACTGTTATGTCATTAATATTTAACAAATTATAAGCACTTATTTTTTTTAAGTTGGTATAATTTTTTGCACGTATTTGTTGCTATAGCACATCATATTCTTAGCACGATATGTACAATATCTTAGTTAGAACACAAATTATTATAATGAAATTTAAATTGTGCAGGCATTAAATAAGGGGAGGAGGAAGAAAAGGCACACATTAGTAAGTAAGAGTAAAATTTTCACTCAGGACTTGAGTTGTCATGTTTTCTTTGAGGTTTCACTTTTCTCGAATTTTGCACGCCAAACAGTCTTTATAATTAAAATATATACAGTATATATATGCAGTATATATAAACTCGTTTATATATATACATATTTCTTCTTTTTTTTTGGTACGCATTTTAAACCACTCTGATGTTTCAACCCAAAAGCCGCACTTAAAGTTTTCACAAATTTACTAAATTTTTTTGATGGATAATTTTTATTTTTTAATTTTTATTTGTAAATTTTTTATTTTGTCTTTTTCCGTTCTCTATTTACTTGTTTTTACAAATAAAATTAATAAAGATTTACACGGCATCAAAAAAACTTCAAAAAAATATCTGTTTTACTTTCGAAACAGCCGTTTGATTGAATGCTTTATTAACTGTAAACCCGAACACACGCACACAAACGAACAGGACATACACGCACACACAGAGTCGAAAGTCGAATAGAGTTGTTGCAGCTGCTTCTACTTCTGCTTCTGGCGTAATTGCAGGAGAAGAAATTTTCATAAAGGTACTCTTTAACCACCCACTGACCCGATAAATACACATATAAGCACGTGCGGGTGTGTACGTGTATGTGCGTGTGAGTTCACTTTACTTGTGTTGGTGCTCTTGCACTCCAGCAATGAAGCCAGTGGCTGTTGCATTGCGCAAAGTAAACACATAACATGAGTCTGAGCAGAAGAACTGAAAATTGTTGTTGTTGGTAGGAATTTATGTTGTTTTTGTACTTATAAAAGAACACACGAAGCCCGGAAGTCAAACTTGCGCGGTTCCCAAAATTTTTCGTTTGTCCGCAAATTGTTAGCACATAGCGCAAGCACAAACACTCTCAGAAAAATATATGTAAATGTGCAATATTTAATAATTTTGCATTATTATTTTATTATAAAAAATTAAATATTTTTTAACATTATTTTTTTACACATTTTTTTTCTTTTTTTATAAAAATTAAATATATACTATAAATCAACACTCACAACATACGCGCCAAAAATTTTACCTTCGTTATCGATAGCTACTATAGAACTAAAGTGGAAAGCAAAAGCACATTTGGCCAATAGCATGGTCCCCACCAAGATGTGTGCTAACTTATGCCATCATACCTGTTCGACAGCGAACATGTTGGCTCTACTATAAAAAGTGTGGGTGATACGTTGGGTAAATTCATATTGACCAAAAGCAATATGAGACCAAGGAATTAGAAATTGATAGCAAGAAGATCATGTTGAGAAACATTCTTAATCAACAAACAAATAAGTATATATGTATGTATGAATGTGTGTATGTGTAATTAAAAATTTAATTAATATACCGAATTATTTTTCATGAAATTTTGGAGACCCACATTTGGAAATTTTATCATTAAAGCAGTTATCAAAATAAATTTTATTTCGTTTTTACCTAAAACGAAATGCTGCTGTTAATGTTAAATCGTTAACAGATAATGTTAAATGTTAAAATTGATGTGTTCTGTTAATAGCATAACAAGCAGCAGATAACAGGGTATATGGCATCCAAAGAATCAAACGAAAGTCAAATAAGTTTGAAAGGGCTTGGAAACAGGTAGAATATGTCGGGAGAAAATTATTTTTATACTCTACATATGAGTATTGAGAAAGTCGTGGTTAATCCTGTATAAATAAGAGATACTTGCCACTTACAGTAGTCCAAATAATCTCGGGGCTACCATGTAAGCCTATCATCGCACGCGCTTAACACACTAGAGAGAGATAGAAAAAACACAAATCCACAGAATGAGCACTACACGAATTGGTAGGAGTTCAAGAGTTTCCACACGGTAAGGCGACTAAATTCCAAAAGTTCCCGCGACAGTCGGGTCTTTGTATCGGAACGTACTTTTATCCTGCCAAGGACTGTTAATCCCAAAATATACCCCAAAAATGACTTTGGGGAATACTTTTGTAGCTACAACAACAACGTCAATAATTACTATAATTCACCGAGAATCCCATACGTGCTATGGACTAAAGTATCGTCGCTTTCTTGGAGGCTTAGAGGGAACTTTCATTAACTTACTACCAGATGCCGTGAAATCTGCACTAGAAGTCGTAGATATGATCGGCGCAAATCCTTCGCTGAACCCTCCCTGATTGTGGTGGCTGGAAATGGATACCACAGCTGCTTTCATGCAAAAGTCGGAAGATATATAGTCAAATAGATACATCTAAAAACTTAGCCTTGTCATGGTATTTGGGGACTCTCAAATAGCTCTGTTGCAAACAAAACTTACGGATAACTGGAGCTCTTCATCATAAATAACCTTACTTGCAAACCGGGGCTAAGGAAAAGTGGACTTCTGTTTCCCCCAATACTCCTGGGTCCACCTATGAACAACAATTAAAAACCAGAGAAGTCCGGTTCTGAGCTTGAAGGAGCTAAAATTGAAATTTAGGTTCCAGTATATTCCGCTGAATTTTCGTAACCTTAACAAGCCAAAAAAGTGGAATCTTATTAGGCAGAATAACTATTGCTTTATGAACTGTGTATTATTTCTTTGATATTCTCATTGTCATACCCGGAGTGTCAAATAATGCATAAAACTCACTTCCAAAAAGGTGTCTCTTCAACTCTAACTACAAGTAATAACAAATGTACCATATACAAGTTTGTTTGAAATTTTGCTTCTTGGGTAGGAGTCTTATTTTCGACCACCGTATGACAGCAACAAGGCGCCGGATGTTTTATTACAAGGTGTTAAATCGCAAGATCTTGGAAACCACGCCACAGAACCACGACGCGAGATATTGTGCTCAACAAATTTTAATTCAATAAATTACTTATTTCGTTGGCTGTTTGGCATGAAGCGCCGTCTTGTTGGAACCAAAGGTCCTCCACATCATCCTCCAACAATTCAGGCATGGCTCGTAGCCCAATGATTGTACTAATATGGGCGTCTTAACACGTCAAACAGTGACTTTTAGAGGATGTAACTTTAAATATGGGGATCGGTGGCCATCTCGTTTTGGACTCAGTTACCAAACTTGCAGAGCGCTTAACAGGCTTTAGGCTTCACTATTAGCACGAGTTGGATTATTAAGTCCTCCACACAGGATCATTCCTCTAAACCGTCCATAAAACTGTTGTTCGCGATTGTGGTTGGACTCATTCGGATCTTCGGGACGAAGTCGCGGGCAAAATTCTGGTATAGCAAAAAAGCAGGAAATGAATTTTCCCACTCCCATTTTTTATATTTACGAGGGGATTAACAAAAGCTTGATCAGTTGGTGACTTTCAATATCTTTTTCTTAAATCTGAAAATACCAATTCATTTGCAATCACTTTATTAATCTTCCTTTCACATTTTAGAACGACCGACTAAAATGGAGATAAGAAAACGCCAGATAGCTGTGGACAGGTCAGACGAAATTCCACCACCAACGCAAAGAGAAATTCGCGTAATTTACAGCCAACGCAAATATTCAAGGAATGCCAAATTGCATATGGAACGATTGCACCGTTTTTAAAGATGATTTCTAAGTCGTTCCGAAGATTCCATACCAGACATTTTTCCGTAGAGAACGAGCCACGAGAAGGTCGACGTCACTATAGTTCTGATGAAATCCCAATTTGACGAAGACCCACAATTGATACAAGAAATGAATTGGGCTTGAATGTCATTGCTGTATCGATAATATGAAGTAATCGTCTGGGATACACGAAGAATTCTGCTTGACGGGTACCACGAATTTTCAGTGAGGTCCAAAAATAATTCCGAATGCATTTAGCTTAATATTTCTTAAACAAATTCGAATATGGTCAGTCTAGCAACTTTACTAAAGTCGTTACTGTTGAAGATTCTCGGTTCTATAAGTACGATCCAGAAACCAAACAGCAGTCCATGGTAGGAAGCCCAATAGGAGCAAGCCCACTCTTAAAATCTAAGCAACAAAAATCAGCAGCAAAAGTAATGAGTCAGTTTACTTCACCCGATCCAAAACTGAAGCTGTTATTCCACTGGAAAGGGGTCAGACGGTAACTACAAAATAGTACACCGAAGAGTGCTTACAAAAGTTTACAAAAATTTGTTTGAAAACAGCAAGAAAGAGGATTTGCGGCGCTACTTTTTATATCACAACAACGTGCCATTCCACATTGCTGACATAACGAGTAATTTTATTGTGATTTCTGGGATCAAAGTAATGCGTCCAGCATATTCCCCGGATATAGCAACTTGAGATTTTTGGTTATTTCCAAAAATTAAAAGAAAAAATTAAAAAGAAAAAGGAAAGAGTAGATAATTAATGCGGTTAATGCTGAACTTGGTAAGCCTAAAATGCATGTTTTCGAAGACTGTTTTCAGAAATGGATCTATAAACTTAAGAAATGCATTGAACTCAATGGCGATTATGAAGAGAATTGTCTTTTTTATATATTTTAGATTACGAATAAATGCAACAAAAAGAAGATTTTTTTTCTGGTCAACTTACTGAACTTTTGTTAATTTTTTTTACTGAATTATCATTGATTAGTACATTAACTTTAAATCTTCGATAGCATATTCACTCGGAAAGTGCTTTTATTTATATATATGATTTTAACTCGCTAAGATAATATAAACGTATATAAATATAATAACTTTCTCTTTCCGGCTATAAAACAGCTGATTGCGGCAAAAGCTCTTCGGCATGCTAGTCACGAGTACAACATCGAACATGTTGCAAGCAACGCCACTGACCAAACATTACAGGGCAAATGAAAGAAAAAAAAACCAAATCGAACTACAACGAAACAAAAACAACAACAACATATACACCAAGAATGTGCTGAACCACAGCTGCTGCAGCAACAGCACACACACACACAGTCACCAACCAAGCATCAGCAGCAGCAACGACTGGGCCAGCTATTGGGGCCGCACATGGCCGAAAAAGCTCTCTTCGCTTTTCATTTACATTCTTATTTACACTGTTTTTCGTCTACAACATTATTTATATTTTTCTATTCCTTTTTTTTGCTGCTATTTATGCGGCTGCTGCTTTTTGTGTTTTTTGTGTTTTTTTTGTTTTTTTTTTTTTTGCTGTTGCAATTTCTTCTCGAGTGTTTTTGCCAGAAGTGTTGCTACTGAAAAACCGCAATTGCAGGATAAGGAAACAATGTAACCGAAATGAAAGTTGATGCCGAAAAAGCAGCGTCTGCATGTGTGCACTTGTATATGTGTATGTGTGTGTTTGTGAAAAAGTGGTAAATAATGGTAATAATGTTCTATGCGAATTGTGTAAAGCTGAAATTGCGAATTTCATTTTTTTTTTTTTTTTTAATTTCTCACTTATTTTTCGGGTAAAAATGAAATGGTTGGAATTGCGATTTTGGATTGTGCTGAGCAAGCGGAATTTAATGTTTAAGGTTTAGTGGTGAGATATTCCATACTTGTGGGCAACTAATTGTGCATAGAACTGAGGGAAGAAGAGGAAAAGCATTTTAGTTTTATGTGAAATACAATAGGAAAACAATTAATCATGAGAAATGAAGAAACGATAATGAACTATTTGAAATACGAAAAATTCTTCGAAACTGTTTTTAATTTATTTCTTTGCGAATTGTTGTAGTATAATATATACAGTAACCGATGAAGCAATTTTCGGCCGAGTTCCTCCTCTAATTTGTGGTTTTGCGTCTTGATGTGTTTCCAGCAAATGGAGGAACCTACAGTCGAAGTAGATGCAACTTCTACGCGTAAAGATTGACTATAGAGCACTGGAAGAACATGATCTTTTCGAATGAAGCGAAGTTTTATCTCTTTGGAACGAAAGATACAAAACAGAATGCATACTTCCTACATTAAGACGGTCAGTTGGTAGAATAATAGTTGACTCTTATTGATGGTCGGGTGAACGAAGTTGCCTACATTTCAATATTGAACTGGCAGTTCCTATCAGTCATCAAAGGGCAGTATTCTCCAAAAACAAACGTTTTATTTCAGGATGATTCTGCATTATAACACCGATCTGACAAGGTAAGCTATGTTTTTTAAGTCTCACAAATATATATTTTGTTTACATATTAAATCAAAAAAATGTATTCCTTATGTGTTGCAAGTAAAAAATGACTGGCAACAAACGGTGTAGTCCAATTGGAATGGCGAGGTAATAGCCCTGACCTAAACCCAATTGAGAGTCTCTCGGAGACAGTGGCTCTCAAACTTTTAAGCCTTTTGGCTCAAACAAGTAAGGAAATTGGTAATATAAATAACTTTTATCTGCGAGAATCATCGAAATCATAAAACGAATTTGTTCAGATTTGAAATGTTGGGTCAAAAATTCGTCAGAAAAGCATCTAATAGCTCATAAATTATTTACGTGGCGCGTGATGTGTTGTGGCAAGGGGAATGTTCGCTGGAAAATGCCGAGCGTTCACGAAGTAAGTGGGACACATGCCGAGCTCTTATGCTTTCCTTGGCAATGTTGAGATTCTAGATAGTCGAGATAGATCCATTTCGTAGGTACATCATAAGCGACCAAGCACTGGAAGTAGAAACGTTTTTGAGAAGAACAGTCACGGTTCACTAATAGTCATCACGTTTGCTAGTGGTCAATAACCTGGGCCAGAAACACATGCTCACCAGGAAGGTGGAGAGCACATGTTTCAAACAGAGAACTATTTGTGCGCTACTAACCAAAAAACATCTGCCTACACAAGCGTTCTACGGAACAGTAGGAGCAGATGAGTTTTTGATAATAGAGATAATGACGCATCAATGGGCACCGAAGTTTATTAGCGGAAAGGTTTTGAATACTTTCAAACACTAATCGAGAACTCTTCACCCTTCATTACTTTAAATGAAAAACGGAAAAAACACCAACGATTTTTTTTAGAGAACCCAGAAAGAGCGTTTAGGTAGCTCGATTCGAGACTATGTGATATATTAGTTTTCCTATTTCGATGAATTTCATTATTTATTTGAATTTTTTACGTTTAATAGAGTATCAAACTTCAAACCTTGGAATTCGTTTTTGACGGATTTTTTACATAGAGCCTCGTGGTTTCTATGGGAGCTGTATGATGTACTCCACCGATTTCGATGGTTTTCGGTGACAATAATTAATAATAATAATAATACATATATAGACTACAAAAGTTCACGCTGGAAAAAAAATTATTAAAAAAGTATAAAAATAAATCTGGTACCAAGATTTTTTAAAAAAAACTAACGAACTATTAGGCCTGCAAACAGACGGACATGCCGACACGGCTAAATCAACTCCCCTCGTTGTTCTGAACCTCGTTGTTCTGGTTTTTGGTGGTTCTCTTAAAATTAACATGCCATTTCGCGTATTGTACATGAAAGGTATAATAAAATTACCTAGAAATTTGTTAATGTAAATAGATTTCCACGGAATCAGTTTTTCTCTACGGATTGTCTCATGTTTTTCCGTCCTTTAGTTTTTACTTTTTAATATTTCAGGAGGCAAACAAAACCAATTTTAATGCCTGCTTTATTTAATGTAACTACTTTGTGAACATACATGAGATAACTGTACACGCACACATGCACACACACACATACACTCAAACATACTACACTTGACCAACAACAAAAACTGTCTGCACTACAACTTCCTAGTAATGTTTGCCGGAAGCGGATGTTCGCCATGCACTGACGCGAGCTCGACAGCTAAGTAATACCATTTTAAAACGCACACACACACACATACACGCACACATAAAAAACTGCTTTATCATGTTTTAGTTATTTTATATATATATTTGTATGTGTGTGTGTGCGTACTAAATACAATTACATCTACCAACTCATCGGCTCACCAACTTAACCGACCATCTGCACTCAAGCATGCTTAAACCAATGCTTTGTATAAAAACTTAAGCACTTACATATATATAGCGACAGACAAACGTAGAAACAGCGCGTGCAACATACGAGTATACTCACGCATGCAGCTGATATGTGTGCATAAGCAAGCTTAACTGTTGTTGTTTTTTTTAGTTTTTGTGCAAATCGCAGGCCAAACAAGAAAGTTGCGCAACAAACTAGTTGTTTTTTTTTATATATATGACAACAAAAAACGTATGTTGCAGCAACAGCATGTTCGGCCACTTGAAGCTCAAGAAGTGTGAGCAAAGTACTTACATAAAGCACATGCCTTTGTGTGTATGTGAGTATTTGTAAAGCTCAAAAAAGCCCACATGACTCTTGCCCAGCTAGCTCTACGGTGAAAAGTCAAAGCCTTTTTGAAATTTTAAAAAATATTTTTTTTTGTTTTTTTCTTTTTTCATAAAGCCAAAACTGAAAAGCCAGCACGCGTGACTGCAAGCTGTAACTTCCTTCTAGGAAACTCCTAACTAGTATATAAAAACTCTACTAAAATACTAGTATGTTAAAGTTGAAATTATATCAGTTCGCTATCTCTTAGCATTTATATAGCACTTCTCTAGTTACGGCAGTAATATCGATTTGCACCCTCACACCACTGCTATGTTATGTTGATTTTTAACACCTCACTAACATGTTATATTTTCTGTTATGCTCTACCGTAGTGCCCTCTATCCCTCTATGTCACTGCCCTGTACATTGCCATGATAGCAGAAATGTTAGTGCGTTTCCACATAGAGAAGCTGGAAAAGTATACAAAAATTCTATTGAAAATACTAAAATTTTGAGGATAAAATGATATCAGTTCATTATTTGGTTTAAAATGTCTAGGAGCTCTTCAATTATGGGAGTAATAATGATTTTCACTAGCAGCCCACTGCTATGTTATGTTAATTTTTAACACCTCACAGACATGTTATATTTTCTGTTATGCTCTGTTGAAGTACATTTCATGTCGCTGCTCGTTACATTACCACATTAGCCGAGTGGTTACCGCTTCCCTACAGCAAGAAATTAAACTTGTATGGAAAAATTATATTTCACATACTAGTATTTATTATTAAAAACGAAATCATACCAAATGTTTATTTGTATAGCAGCACACCACGGTTTACCAGTAGTAATGGTAATAATAATTATTTCCAAATTCGTAACGCGTTATTATTTCGAGGGCAACAGAGCTGAGTTATGATTTCTGTAACGATCTGTGGAAGTGGTGTGCAAAATGATGTTACTTGCTACATCGTCACGATAAACGAGTGGTTGGAGATTATCACCGTAGCGCTTGAGGTTCATGGCTCGAATCTCAAGACAACAATTTTTTTTTTTAATTTGAATATTGGCGAAGTAGAGATTCAAAATACCTAAATGAACCAGTATTTAAATAGTATTTAATAGTATTTATCTAGCATGAAGTTGATGCATTCAAAGGGCAATTGACAGTTCTTCGTATTAAAAATGTCGAATGCTTACATGGGTAATTGATGGGAGTTGAACAAGAGGGTGTATAATTGCAGACTATTCTATTGATTCTACTTAATAACTAATATTTTTCCCTGCCGGGTTATGACCAGCACTTTGGTATATTTATATGTGAACTATGTAGCTGTTTTTTATTGCATTGTAGCAGCATATTGTTGGGTGAGTTGCAAGTTTAGTGGCACTTAAAAATTCGTAAATGCGCAGCATATGCCAGCAGCAGAATAAAAATTCAATGAAGCAGCAGCAATCGTAGTGCGTCCGCACGTCGGTGCGTGTAATTTGCAAGGGAATTATCATATGAAAAATTCATGAACACGATTGAATTCGCAGGGCGAGGTGGGGTGTGCGAATAAAATGTCAAATGACACGATGGATTGCGCTGCAGTGAGTAAGAGAATCGCCAAATCCACTGGGGAATGAGAGTACAGGGAAATTACTTATTTTATTTATTGCATTTAAATATTAAAAAAAAAAATTTTTTTATAATTTCTAACAGCGAAAATTTAACAAAATTTCCGACTGCTGGCCATCAAAGTTGAGTGAAACATTTTGGTTTCGCACCACAATAATTTCTATTTATAATAATTTTTTTCTTCATATGTAAAAACTATGCACATTTATTGACGTATTGACATTGAAAAAATGTGTGTGTGTTTATTTGCGGCATAACATGGCACATTTGTGCAAAGTGACAATCAACTAAAATCAGAAATGAAGCACAACATATGCTCACTTTGTACTATTAATATATGCACATTAGGGTGGAGCATTACAAAGAAGTAATTCACAG
The DNA here is from genome assembly GCA_037013455.1 of Ceratitis rosa. Taxonomy (NCBI): domain Eukaryota; kingdom Metazoa; phylum Arthropoda; class Insecta; order Diptera; family Tephritidae; genus Ceratitis; species Ceratitis rosa. The sequence goes on along the minus strand of JAWMAG010000008.1, from coordinate 15,770,902 downwards.
TAAAAAATTCCAACTTCTTCTTTTCTACCATGTAATATGGGCTCTCTGCACTTATTTAGGTTTTATGCTTCATTTCTTTATGACCTTTTTTTCTTCAGTTTACTCTAAATTTTAATGCCTTCAGCTAAATTAATATAATAGGATAACTCAGAGCAAAAAATCCCATATGTCAAAAATGTTATTTATACAATATATTAAGACAAATATTTTTAAAAATATGTTAAAAAAGTAATGTATGAAAACATTCTTTGATTGATATTTTTTTTAAGCTGCTGTGTTCTGGTCTAACTTGAATTGTTCTTTTCTATTTATGGTTTTATTAAACTCACTTAAAATTTTAGTTGTCAATTACGTTGTTGAAACTGATATTTTTATTGAAAGCATACACTAATAATATTTAGTTATGAACAATTTAAATTTAAAATTTGAAATTTCGTTTTAATTTTCCACTTACATTTTTGGCTTTGCTTGTCGTGGAAGGTTTATAAGTGTGAAAAACAACTTATTTCTTAATCGATTTACGTGTACAACTATTTGGATGGTAAGCTATTTTAAATATTACAAATAACATTTTGCCAAATTGGTTTATATTTAGAAAGAAATGAAATCTCAACAACGATGAGTCATAAGCTCACTTGTATTGATAAATTCAATATGCATGCCATATACGTACCAACAACCGCAATTTACTGAACGTTGCGTACAATATATTTGACCACTAACAGCGTATATGAGATGATATAAGGAGATTATTTCATATTCAGAAAATAAATAAACTTTTAATTATTAAAGTCAAATTCTCGAACTTTTATTACAGTTTTTAGTTTAATTTATTTTCCGTTTTATTTTATTTTATTTTATTTTTTTATTTTATTTTTTTTAATATTATTATTTTATTTTAT
>JAWMAG010000008.1:15747500-15767500 GCA_037013455.1 Ceratitis rosa | reverse complement strand
AATATATATTCCCTATAAGAAGATTCTCAAAAAAAATTCAATGAATTCAATAGCCGACAATTTTTTGTTTGACTGATTAGAAATTACATACAGTACACATGTATAATGTGATAAGTGAAAGCATTAACATACCATTCTGAAACAAAATGGTTAAAAAAAATACATAATACAAAAGCAACATACCACCGAGAGCAAATAACATTTTTTCTCTTAGGTGCTTAGGTTGAAATTTTTACTAAAATAAATACCGTAGTTACGATGAGTTAATACATAAATACACATTTAAATGTAGTTGTATTTTATATATATATGCTATAAGAAGAAACAAATGTAAGAAAATTTCAAACATATTACATATGGTAACTACAAGTATCCATACAACTACTCGTACGCCGAAGAACAGGAGAATGTATGCTGTGATGTCCTCATTTTTATTTTAACAGATACAAGTAATTGTAAAATATTTAATTTATTTTCAAATATTCATATAAAAGCATGCTTATACCTGTATAAAAAGTTATGAAGTAAAAAATGCAAGATTTTCCTATTTTCTAGCTTATAATGATATTTTCCTTAACGAAAAAAGCCTTAAAAAATTATGTTAGAAAGAATTTATTAGAATTAATTTTGCATTTAATGCACACAAATATGTTCTCCAGTATACATACAATATGTACGAGTGTTAAATTATTCATGCGAAAGTATTCATTGGTGTCAGCAACACGTTTTCCTTTCGCTTTCATCATTATGTTGAAATTCTCTGATGTAAAAGTCACATCACATTGCTCTAAAATGTTGTTTTTTCATGCCTGAATGTCGGCTATTTTGGATAATGAAAAAATATTCGGTTGCTTTGATGTAAAGAAATGTTTTTGTGATAGCGAAATTGCTCTCATAGAGATTTTTTGTGAAAGCTTTCCGCGTTTTAGTACACTTTACAGTAAAGAATTTCTTTCATAAAAAAATGTCAACAAAGTGGTGATATCTGCAAAAAGTTGGCATATAAATGAAATCGTGTAGTGGTGTTGGACTTTATTAGCTAACTTTTTTGTGGAAATTAGTTTTCACAGAAGTGACCTGCTCCTGTACCTGCCCCCATTAAGAGCACCCATATGAGTGGTAATGTATATATTGAGTGTTTCCGAGGGCCCTCGCACATTCTTCCCTCTTTGGGAAAGAGTAGGTGGTAATTACTTGGCGCAAGGTTTTGATTTCTCGATCTCATTTTACGCTTAACCCGAGATCTGATATAATTTTATGAATTTTGCCATGTTCTTCACAACATTTTCTTGAACCTTTAGGCGGCTAACTGTTAGCGCTGCTTCATACATGGCCTTTATATTAAATGATCTAATACCAAGGATGATTTCTAGCGTCTTTGTTGAGATAATAATGATTGATTTAGACCATTTAAATTTATTAAAACTTCCAACACTTTTTCTCACACACAGCTAACTCTTTTGTGTTAATTTTTTACTGTAGCATGAAAATTCCATTTTAAAGAAAAAAATTAAAATTCTTCTTTCTGTGCCAAGTAATTGATTTCTCAAGATTTTTTTTGCCACGCAAAATTGTCCTTGATGTGGTTAAAAACCAATATCAGACAAACACATACATTTAGCTACACAAAATTGCACAAAAAATCAATAAAGTGAAAGTCAAGGTAAAAGCGAGAAAATATGTAATAATTTTTCATAAATAAAACTTTATAACTCAGCTCGTGCTCTTAAAACAACTAGTTCAGCAAATCTATTATTTTAATACTTTTCTTTGTCAGCCACTAACCAGTGGCTATAGTTGATTGTAGTTGAAGTAGGAAGTTAAGTAAATATAAATACGAATACTTATATAGATGGATGAAGAACAGGACAACATAAGTTGAAAGTAAAAAAGGAGAGCAAAAGAAACAATAAAAAAAGGAATTGAAAAACAAAGCCAGTGAACAAGTATTAGATGGAGTAGCTGAAGACAATAAAAATAAATAAGTGTATAGCACAAAGGAGAAGATTTTTGTTGGATAATAATAATAATAATGAATGTTGCCAGTCTAATTTCAAAAAATATTTCTAGAAATAAAATGCGCAAATTTAATTGAAACTTTGTAGAAAAAATAATAAAATAATAACATTACTAAAATGTATAAAATAATTCAATGGAAAATATAATATATAATATTTCGTCAATTAAATATTGAAATCTATTTAGGGTTTTTGTTAAAAAATAAATGAAATGTTAAATGTACTTAATTAAATTCCTTAAATAGTAAACACATACGTGTATATTAAATTATTCATTTCATAAATCTAATTTAACTCAATATATATATAGAATTATTAAATTTTCACTAAATATAAGAATAATTTCAGTTAAGAAGAAAACCTTTTATACCATATGATTAAAGAATTATATTTAAGACAATATTTTTCACACAAACTACGAAATCTTCTTAATATTCCATCGCTTTTCTTTATGCCACTCATTTGTCCTCTCATTAACTGCAAAATTAATTAAGATCATTAACCGAGAGATAACCTCTTAATTGTTGTGTCTACCAAATCAAATAGTTTCAGCCTTTGTAACTACAAACAAGTAATTTACCGTTTTGACCTGTAAATAACTTCAGCCATGATAAAAGAAAAAATGATAATAAAAAACACAAATGATTAATGAACTTATTTTTCCACCTCAGACGTAGACTAAACAAGACCTAAATGCGATTGCACTAAATAACTGAAAAGAGTAAAACGTAAATACTTGTGGATAGTAAAATTGTGAGCGAGTAGTTACGAGGGCAATAAACGTTAAGATTGAGTAATAAACTCTAATATTATTTTTTAACTGCCATTAGATTAAAATCTTAACACATTTTAATGTTGGTTTGTTTATGACTTTATTTACCTCAAAATCAAATATCATATTTATTGGTATATGTAGTAAACATAATTAATATTTGGTGTGCAAGTAAGAGTCACTGAAACTGAAAATTTATACTAATTTTATTTTATCTTAAATTATTTTATATTTAATTTTTTATTATTTGTTTTATTTAATTTTATCTTCTTATACTTTATCATTTTATTTTATTTTGCATAGTTTTATTTTATTTTTTATAAGTTTGTTTTATTTTCTTTAATTTGTTTTGTTCTATTTTATTTTCTTTTATTTTCCTTTATTTTATTTTATTTTATTTTTTTTATTTTTATTTTACTTTATTTTATTTTTTTACTTTATTTTACTTTATTTTATTTTTTTTTACGTTATTTTCTTTTATTTTTTTATTAATTATATTTTATTTGACTTTATTTTATTTTATTTTGTTTTGTTTTATTTTATTTTATTTTATTTTATTTTATTTTGTTTAATTTTATTTTAATTTTTTATTATGTTATTATATTTTATTTATTTTATTTTATTTTATTTTCCTTTATTTTATTTTACTTTATTTTATTTTGTTTTATCTTATTTTTTTTATTTTATTTTATTTTATTTTATTCTATTCTATTCTATTTTATTTTATTTTATTTTATTTTATTTTGTTTTATTTTATTTTATTTTATTTTATTTTATTTTATTTTATTTATTTTTATTTTATTTTATTTTATTTTATTTTACTTTATTTTATTTTATTTTATTTTATTTTATTTTATTTTATTTTATTTTATTTTATTTTATTTTATTTTATTTTATTTTATTTTATTTTATTTTATTTTATTTTATTTTATTTTATTTTATTTTATTTTATTTTGTTTAATTTTATTTTAATTTTTTATTATGTTATTATATTTTATTTATTTTATTTTATTTTATTTTCCTTTATTTTATTTTACTTTATTTTATTTTGTTTTATCTTATTTTTTTATTTTATTTTATTTTATTTTATTTTATTTTATTTTATTTTATTTTGTTTTATTTTATTTTATTTTATTTTATTTTATTTATTTTTATTTTATTTTATTTTATTTTATTTTACTTTATTTTATTTTATTTTATTTTATTTTATTTTATTTTATTTTATTTTATTTTATTTTATTTTATTTTATTTTATTTTACTTTCTTTTGTTTTATTTTACTTTATTTTGTTTTATTTTATTTTATTTTCCTTTATTTTATTTTACTTTATTTTATTTTGTTTTATCTTATTTTATTTTATTTTATTTTATTTTATTTTATTTTATTTTATTTTATTTTATTTTATTTTATTTTATTTTATTTTATTTTGTTTTAGTTTATTTTATTTTATTTTATTTTATTTTATTTTATTTTATTTTATTTTATTTTATTTTATTTTATTTTATTTTATTTTATTTTATTTTATTTTATTTTATTTTATTTTATTTTATTTTATTTTATTTTATTTTATTTTATTTTATTTTATTTTATTTTATTTTATTTCAATTCCTCTGTTACTAGTTTGTAATTTATTATCTGTCTCTTAGAAGATATTATATTTTGTATATACAAATATAATGTGTGCATATAATATTATTTATGCTCATTAATTTTGTTAAACTTACATCTTCGGTTTAAAATATTGTTTCGCCGATGTACAAAGGTATTCTTATGAAATATTTTGTTAGCTCACTTACCTGAAAATACAAGAAGGGGAAGAATTATTTATTATTCTATAAAATATATTATAATCTTTTTAGAATAATTTTTAAATAAGATATTGATGTTTTCTTAAATTAAATACAAAATTACAACGAGAAGACATTATTTTTATTCAATTGTTAGTTTATTCGGAAGAGTACATTTTTTCAAAATTGGGTATTACTTTTAACAATGAACCAATTATTATTACTTTGAATCAAATTAAAACAAATTATTAACCACAAAATTCATTTAATTAATAATTAAAAATTTTATAACATTTCTTGCAATAAATTAAAATGAATATCTCATCATTCGCTTATAACTTGAAGGGATTTGTTACATTTACATACATATTTCTCAAAATAGAGAATTTTCATTTTATATTCTTTATCTTTGAATTATTCACATAAATACTTATTAAAACTCAATTTGCCACATGTAAAATTGCATTTTAATATCAGCAAACAAATTATGTACTTCACTTGAGTGACTTTTTGCAACACATCGGCATTTGGCATACACGTATGTATATGTACAGGCTCACAGACATTTGGCTTGAAGCCAAAAAATAGTTTTTCTTTTATTTGTTTGTAAAAATCAGCTAAAACACGAACAAGTGTTGCAATGTTAAAAAGTCAACTACACAAAATATTTGAGAAATTGTTTATACCTATATGTGTTTTATATGTGTATACGTATATACTAAGCTATATATTCATATAGATATATTTGGCAAAACTTCTTGTCCGGATTTTCGAAGAAATGTCTCAACGGCTGATCGATTTCTATCATAAGCAATTCGAGGAGTCTGGTAGGAATTTTAGTTTACTGCTCTCTGTACTGCAGCAACAGGCATAGAATGTTTAATTAAAAGTTTCTAAACCTCTTGCCACACACCTTTTATGCACTGTTACAGCCTTGTTCATAAATATAAATATCTTGAAATCATATAAAGAAATCATATAAAGAGTGCCACAAGTAAAAGCTTAAGCAACATTGGAAAACATATCTTCTTTGCGTTAGTGAAAAGCGGAAGTGTGACTGACAGCGCCATCTGCCGTATACTAGCAAATAGCGTACAAAAGCTAACTGAATGTGTATACGTGTACATGTACATATATTATATAATATATAAACATACAACAGAATATTACGGTTGCTTCATGCTGCTTGAAACCACAATGAACTTGCAAGAATAACACACAAGAAAACTTTTCGAAAGCTTTCTTGGTTTCCTTTTCACAAAGCTTCCTACTTTAAATGTTTCTACACCAATTTTTCAAGAAAACAACAGCAGATGGCGCAGATGTTTCTTAATATTTTGAATTACCAACAAATCAAATTAAAACAAATTTCTAAAATTAAATTACCTTAAATAAATAAAAAGTAAGAAAAATAAAATAAAATAAAATATTATCAAAAAATCAAAAAGATAAAAATAAAAAAACCAAAGATAAACAAAAAATAATAAAAATGAATCACAAAATTAAATTAAATAAATTGAAGTAAAATAAAACAGAAAAACCAAATAAAGTAAAAATAATAAAATAAAACAAAAAAACATAAAAACATAAAAAAAAGAGCATTAAATTTTTAAAAATATAATTTAAAAGAAAATAAAGAAAAAATACGGGTTTAATAAATCAAAATAAAGCAAAACAAAAAAAAATAAATAAAATAATCAAATATAAAAAAATTTATGGGATTAAATTAAAAAATTAAATAAATAACATAAAATTTATTAAATAATATATAAGAAAAATAAAATCAATTAATAAAAACAAGAAAATAAAATACATTAAAGTAAAACAAAATAGAATAAAATAAAATATAATAAAAAATAAAATAAAACTATAAAAGACAAAATAATATAAAAAACTAATTAATAATAAAAAGTAAATAAAATTAAATATATATAAAAAAATAATCATACATTAAATTAAATATTATTAAATTAAACTAATATCATAAAATTTAATAAAGTAATATATAAAAAAAATAAAATTAATTATAATAAAATTAAATAAAAAAAAATTAAATTAAATTATATTAAAAAATAAATAAATAACCACAATAAAATAATAAAAAATATAATATAATAAAAAATAAATTAAATAAATAAACGAAACAAAAAATATAAATGATATAAAGATATAGGTAAATAACAGATTTAAAAAAACTGCATTTTTTTATCAAAAATTAAATTAAATAGAAAACTTAAGAATAAAATTTTGAACATATAGATACATTCATTTATATACGAGAATGTGCCGCTCTATAACCGCTGAAGCGATTTTTGGCCGAGCTCCTCCTCCAATTCGTGGTGGGCGTCTCGATGTTTTCGAACAAATGGAGGGAGCTACAGTTTATAAATACTAAGCCGCCGGATTTTTATTCCCTGCCGAGGGGTTACCGCACCTAGAAAAATTAACTTTCTATAATTTTGGATGTTGGTTGAATCAGGACTCGAACCCTGATCTTCGCCATGCAAACCTCTCGACTATTGCGACCGGCAAAAATGTAACATTGAATAGCCGATAAAAGCTAAATTTAAATATACCTTTAAAGTTAAATTCAACTCTATTTTAGCTTCTTTGTAGCAACTGAATTATTGTAAAGCACAATTGTAATATGAAAAAATTTCAATGCAAAAACACTTAATACATTCATATTTCAAATATTTGCATGTAAAATCAGTTTCTCACATCTACGTATTTTAAATAAATACACTTTGAAATGGTTATCATACATACCACAAGCGACTCCTTGAGCTATTACTTGTAGATATCATAGAACTTTCAAAGCTACAAAGCCTCAAGCAGCCAATTCGAGTTGAATACACTAGAGAATGACAATGATATTTTCATATGTACATATATACACGTATGTAAATACTTATCAGATACTCGCTCTTATATAGTAAGTAGCATATATGCAAATTTACATACCTATATATGTATGCAAGGGATTGCACGTGTATATATGTATGTATGAAAACTTATACAGATGCCGTTTTATATACTTTAAAACCACCTAAGTGTTACCCTGTTGAACTAAGTAAGTGTGTTCTAACAGCAAAATATCGACGACACTCTACTTGAAAGGGTTAAAAGCTGCTTACAGAACGCTCTATCGAGAATATACCCTTTTAAAGATATATGTATGTATGTATGTATTTACGCCCCTATTTGCTCGGAGCATTTTTACGCTGCAAAGGAGCTCATACAAATATTGAGTGTGCTGATAGATGAGATAAGATAGACAAATGCTAATTTATCTTTGCAGACAAAATATATTTATTTGAATTTATGATTTTTGTAATGTGAAAAAATTGTTAATGCAAAAAAAAAGAGCTTTGAAATTAATATAACTTCACGGGAAGTAACTTTTAGAACACCTTAACAAATTAAATTCTTCCTAAAAAGGGCCGTACGATTGTTGTTGTTGTAATTGACTTTGATCGGATAAAAAGCTGGGTAGTTCCGGTATAAAAACCCGACTGATGCGGAAACTATTGGACTTCAGGCGCCTCTTACGACAGGCCTGCCTTACCGCGGGTAACTTCTTGAGTTCCTAACCACCAAGGGTAAAATTTCTAAGGTGATATAGAGTAATGGAGGGCTGTGGAAAAAAACAGCTAGAAAGAGGCCGAAAAAGTTCACAGATGGCTCTAAGATAAGCCACCGGATGAGGGGTGCAGCTTACTGCGCATAAACAGAGCTTAGAAAGTCGTTCAAGCAGCCAAAATTTTGCTATAAAAATAACGTAAGAGCTAATGGGAGGAACCCAAAAGAAAGAAGAATACATGTTTACGTATATAGTCAAGTTGTAACTAAAGCTTTATATTTTAAGAGCATGAAGTCGGTATTAGTGACACTATATAAAGAGGCAATAAAAGGAACAAAGCAAAGAAGAAAAGTCTACCTCTATTGACTAGAGATCCTTTCAGATCACAACTAGCTCTCATGGACTTGAATAAGAAACACTCTTATATCGTCAGGCTAATGGATTAGAACTCTAGATAAGCGGATAATGAGCAGTGCGAGTAGCTCGAAAATCGCTCAATACTCGTTCGTTGCTAAACTGCTCAAAAAAAGCTTGAAAAAGCTCGAAAAAGCTCGAAATGATCGAGCTTGTGCTCGAAAACTATCCAGCAATGACAAATAAACGAGTGTGCAAGTACTCGTGATTCTAATCCTCCAGCTGGTCGTAAATGTTCGAACAAATACTTGGGTCTAGTGCATACACAGGTATCAAAAATAGCAAAACTTATGCCGCAAAGCTAACTAAATTCTTACTGGTATCATAGGGGTCTGTTGAGAGAGGGCTGTTGACATCAAATACTTTCAAATTATGTCTTCTTTTTGAAAAAACATATGCAGAAACGCAAAGAACGTGAGGTGACAATAGAGCACGTAATATATTAGTACCCGGCATATATCATACAGAGGTTGAGGATGCTTGGCAAGGATAAATTAATATATCTTCAATCAGCAAGGGATGATGGATCAAAACGACATCCTCAGTGCGCTAAATGAATAGCAATTTTCTTCGAACTGGAGACACAGGAGAATGGGCTTTGGGCGTATGTAGTGTTTCTAGTAACCAGTCTAAGCCAAACGGAACTATTTTAAATTTGCCTAGGCGGCTATAATATCGGAAGAAACTAACTTTTTAAATTGTGCACATCTTCGACTAAAAATATGACTTTCGATGTCGCATGGGACAACTCTTTATACGACGTTACAATTGTTTTAACACCTTGTAAAGTAAATTTTCTTATTTTTATGGAAAAGTTTCGAGCTTTATATTCTCTTAAGTGATTTTTGGCATAGTTTTTCTATAGGTTCTGATGTGTGTCTCGTTGTTTTCAACAAAATTATGGCCTTAAAGTGTTCAGTGGTCCCAAATTAGTTGACGGTCTTTTATGAGAAGATTTTAATTTTAATATTCCCACTTACAGTTGAAGAATAATAAATATGATTTGGTTTAAAAAATATATTTAATAAGAATTTTTTATAAATGGTTAAATTTCTGTAAATATATACCGGTCAGCACCAAAAAATTCAGACACATATGTACTAGTATATATACATTCGTATGTATAACTATATCTAAATACGTTTGAAAATTGAAAAATTAAGTTATTAAATTTTTAACCGTCTAGCACCAACCGACTGTCAGTCAAAATGAAAAGGGTTCGCAGTAATAGAAATCCTTTTCAAATATGGTGGATGTAAAATATCATAGTCATTTATGTTTGTATGTAAGAATAATAAAGGAATTTTTGTAAGATTAACTGAGGCCAGCGAAATTGAAATATTTTTAAATTCATTAAAACCCAATAAAAGCTCAACTGACAGTTATTGCTGAATGAAATTCAAAAAATGTTATATTAATAAAATAAACAGCAATAATATTAACTGCTACAATATATATATACGGATATACATACATATCCATTCTTAAGAGTAGGCCCAGCTTTAAATCTTTCACGATTTGGATTTTGTAAGTATACCAAGATTATTCCGCAAAATATTCCGTAAAGTGGATGGGTACAGCTCCTAGTGTTGCACGCAATTGGCAAATGGACTTATTCGGATCTTCTGCGATACTCAGCGCACTTCATGGTGATTATGAGGATGCGCATTATCTACTAGGTTAAACGATTTGGGAAACCAATTCATTGTTGTTCGAATTACCGACTGCACTGGGCGATTATGTCGACTGTATATGAGACGCTTTTCACAATGCGGCATGCGAATCGAACTGTTACTTTGATAATAGTAAATTTGCACGATATGCAAACTTTGTTCAGCACCAAGTGTCTTCATTATGAGATGGCAAACCAAACTGAGTATAAATCACGTAAAAGCTGTCAAAAAATCTAACTTCGAAAAAGTATTGCCTCATTGAAAACCACACGTCAAAAAAACGCTCTTTATATGTGTATGTGTGCGTTTGTATGATATTTATAATAAAATAATCAAAATATATTTCTCTCTTCGTTTCTTTGCTTTCTCATTCACTTACCAAATAACTATTTGGTTAATTGCCTTTCATATTAACCAATAACAATTTTCTTTCAGCTTGTTAGCCACTTTTCCATGACTAAACGCGCATAACAGCAAGTCCTCGGGGAACGTCTAACATGTGGTTCATGAAAAAAAAGGAATACATACGCATACATACAAATGCAACTATAGACACATACTTATTGGCTGGCCAACACTTCATATATATTTCCAGTATTCCCGCTGTGGTGGATGGTGGTGTCAGCATTAATTTTTAGCAGAAAAGTTGAAGATGACAAGTTAATACATTTACATGTATGTATGTGTGTATCTATAATAGTAAATAGATATTTTTAATATTTTTCCTTTAATACCATCCTTAAAAGTTGTCTTCCACATAACTTGGATTTGTTAGTAAAAATTTCGTTCGGTTTTTATCTAAGAGATGGTATTATTGTCCATAGTTTACTAGTGTTACGTGTCTCATCAAGTCATACTGTACAGCGCTGAAAACGTGTTTATTCGCGCTAAAAGTTTATCTTTGACAGTTTTTCGATTGATTGACTCAGTACGTTGTGAGCGCTCGTCCAAGATGGACACCAGCAATGAGAAAATTCGCTACATTTTACAATTTTTCTTCAATCAAGCCAAAGCGGCTGAAAAAATTAATTTAGTTTATAGGCCCGATACTGTAAACGAACGTGTAGCCCAAAAGTGGTTTGCTGGGTTCCGTTCCGGTTATTTCGATGTCAAAGATGCACCACGTGTCGGGAGGCCTGTCGTCGAAAATTGCGAAATTGCGATAAAATCATGGAAATAGTGGAAACAGACCGTCACGTGGGCACTTATTTAATTGCTGGTGAACTAAAGATAAGCCAGAAAACCGTTTGGAACCATTTGCATAACCTTGGATTCAAAAAGAAGCTCGATGTTTGGAGGGTGGACCGAGTTTCCATCTGCGAATCGCTGCTGAATCGCAACAAAATCGACCCATTTCTGAAGCGTTTGGTTACTGGTGATGAAAAGTGGATCACTTACGATAACGTCAAGCTAAATCGGTTGTGGTCGAAACGCGGTGGTGGGAAAAATGGAGCTGTTGGGACAAATTAGTGCTGTGAAGATTAAATCACGGCCAGGCCGCTGAAGAACAACTGAGAATATTGCTGCTGTAGCTCAGGTTTATCCAATCCTCGCCCTTCTTTGAAATTGGACATTCCACAAATATACCTTAAAAATTTGGGTCTTATTGGCTTATAAAGGTCAGTTAACATAAGAACTACAGCAGGCCGATCATCAGCAACGTCGCGTCTTTGCTAATTGGGTCCTTGAAATGCATGAAAATGATATGGAATTTCAAAGAAAAATCATCATGATTGATGAGGCCCATTTTCACCACGATAGCTAAGTCAGTAAGCAAAACTGTTGCATCTGCGATTCGGACAACGCAAGATTTATTGTTAGAAAGCTATAATTGTTTGGTACGGTTCATGGCCCGGCGGGGTCATTGGCCCATAGTTTTGCGAAAATGAGGTTGGAGCAACAGTACTTGAACGGATCAGCGAGACATGATTAATAATTTTTTATAGCCGGAATTGGCTGGCACTGATCTGGATGACATGCCACACAAGCAACAAAATCGTCGACTTTTAAGGGAAAACTTTCCGGACTGTGTTATCTCTCAAAGAAGTGATCGCAATTGGCTATCGAGAGCTTGTGATTTAATACCTTGCTGATATTATTTCCTATTATTAATGGCATATCTTCCTCTTTACATGTAAATAAACATTCGTTCATTTATCCCAAAAAATTCAATTATTGTTTAATATCAAAATAGCACCTTTTATTAGAAAACTCTATATTATTCAGAGTTTAGATCAATTGCTTCAGAAAAATTGTTACATTTGTTTTGGCAAACGGTAACAAATGAAGATTTCCTTATTAGTAGCAATATTTGTTGGCTATACTTATCGTCCTATAGTCTGTGCAGCATAATTCTTTGTTGTTTAGTTGCTTTTGCCTTTCTATACTCCTTAATACTATTATCTACATAATTTTCCATCACATAACTTCCTTTAAACTACACGTATGCTCTGTAGTTGTTGATACTAACACAAATATTTTCCTAGAAAATTTCATTACACCAGCGCATAAGATACCTGTGTACGAGAAATTGCTGTTCGACTAAAGTGGAAGATGAAAAAAAAAATATTAGAATGATATACCGAAAGAAAAATGATAATAAGAACTTTACGTGCAGGGATTATAGGATGCGAAATGTTCGAAAAAGAAAGTAGAAAGCCGATTTTGAATGCTGTCGAGTACAATAACCATGTTGAAGTTAATTACGATAGAAAATAATGCGCTGAGATGAGAGAGAGATGAAGGTAGAATAAGTAGGTTAAGCAACCATGGTTTTTCTCAGAGATGCGCACCAAACGCAGCGACGTAATTTCGTTTTATTAACATAAAAAATAAATATATCGAAATTATTTTCTTTCGTTTCGCCGTCATCTTATGGAAAAATAATGAATTTATTAATTTTGCAGCCGTACAAACTCATCGTTTGCTTTAAATATACGTTAGTTGCCTGCTATGATATTAACAGCACACTTCAATGTTAATGTTTAACATTATCTGTTAACGATTTAACATTAACGATAGCATTTCACTTCGGGTAAAAACGAAATAAGATTTAATTTGATAACTTTGTTTCAACTGAATCGATAGAATTTTATATGACATGTTTAAGCATAAGTCCCAAATTTTTGCAAAAGTCATGTCATTTTTAGTCACATACACGTACATACAAGTAACTCTAGGTGTAAAATATAATATCCAGTTAATATGCAGAGATTGAGCTAAACTTTTAACATAACCTCAACCTATTTTAAAAAAATTGCTGTTATTATAATAATAAAATTTTTTGGTAAATTATAAAATATACCACCACTTCACATCAATTTGGAAAGATCGAAAAATCAAATAATAAATAATAAAAAAAAATTATGCATAAGCCAAATTTAATGAAAATCCTACAAATTAGAAGAGCTCTTTAAATTTAATTTCATAATAAAAAGTTTAAACTAAATAAATTGACGCCAAACTTTTATTTACGTACAATAAACAATGCTTAACTACTACTGAACATAAAATATTTCTTATTTAATACTTGTTATAAATAATCATATAGTGCATTTGCATAAATACTGAATTACGAACAAATTCATTCAAATTCCATTCCGCCATCAGAGTGTCAACACGCGCACTTGTGGTTCTCTCGAGCAAAACAAGTGCAGGTGTTTCGGAAACAAGCCACAGCAACAAGCATCATTAAGTACGTATACGTACGACTAAAGTCAAGACGTAAAGTGCGAAATAAGGCAAAAGCAATATCATTAAACTGTGCAATAAAAATGAGGCGAAATTACGGCATTGCATTTTGGATGCAAAATTTGGTGGGTTCGGTCTCTTGGCAATGAGCTCAGGCATGCACGCTGTTCCACCCACCCGCCAACGATAAATTTTAATTAGCTTCCACTGTCAACAGATTTACGGTACTTTCTTTGGTACTTTTCGATGAATTATTTACGAACAATGTTTATTTTTATTTTTATTTTCATTTTTGTTTGCATTGCGACTGTTAAGCAGGATTTTGGGAATGTTTTTTAATAAGAAAAAATATTTTTTTTACGTAAACATTGGTACGTACAATATTACGTACGAGTGGGCCAATTGAGGAATAAGTCAAATTATTAATGAGAATAACTAATTATGCTCATAACAGGAGCATGATCTCTCGGAAGGGGTTTCTGCAATAAAATACATGGTTATTTTTCTGAGTGTAGACCTCCAGTTTCGTCAACTCTTTGGTGTTTGTTCTAAAATCTCAGATTAATGGGCATCATATGATTAAAGTGGTTACACCCAGTGAGTAGGTACAGACAGCCTGTTCGGTGAAAACTCTGATAGATCTCCTAGCGTCTTCCAGTCCTTTAGGTATGATATTTACATATTTTTAAACAACCAGTACGGGGAGGAGCAACCATGATTAGAGAAGTTAATTTTCTTTAATTTAGGATGTTGGTCGATTTAGGACAAGAACGCTGACCTTCCGAATGGTAGTACGCCAGGCTAACCACTCGGTTATTGCCGCTGCTTCCAATTCAGTACAGTTTTTCGAAAAGCTTTATGTGAATGAAATACAACTTGTTTCTCATAAAGACACCCAGCCATATTGTCCTAACCATCCCAATTGATTGCGATATGAGCTTCTCCTTATACCGCTCACCCCAGAAGGTGAACTAGTCGGTGGTATTCGTCCTGTGAAGGTCTGTTTTGTGGCTGACCAGTGGAGCAGACAAGGTTAGCTTTGACCTCCGTACGAATCTTGGTCTATATTCAATATTATGACATCGCCATCTGAGGTACCGCCACGTTGACATATCTCCCTAGGGTCCTTTCTGAGTGTCTTACTCTCCATATATTTATATCAGAGCCTCATTTGCTCTAACAAAGGTAGCTGTTGTCAGTAGCTTAGGGACATTTTCGTTTTAAACAAATCTATATTTTGAGCTGGAAGAAATTCTCCCTACCAATGCAACTACAATGCAGGAAGTCATCCCCCCACATTTATTGCTAACGTTTTTGGTACATTGCTGACCATCGTAGTTGTTCACTTGCAAGTGGATTGGGTCTTCTACTTTCTTGTGTTGTGATTCTTAGCCATTTTTCTGCCTCAATAGACTTAGCAATCGCTTTGATGTTAGACACTCTGGCACTTTAGCAGGTTCCAGCTGCCTATAACCCCAGTTTGCGCGTTGTGTGTCTACCGGGCCAGGAGTATTTGCCAACATTCCTGAAGGGTAAGCCACATTTGTTAATTTGATTTGATTTAACAAGCGTGGATTTAAAAATTTTTGTACCTGCTGCAGCTGATTTGCACATTCATTGACACCATCAGGAGCATATCGTTATGTTGTTGGAGCTGTAGCTCAGCGTTTCTGTAAAGATGGATGGAAATATTTTGCCACATCCTCCTATTTCTCGAGACGCTTATTAGAAGCAATCCAAGTACGGGGTTGAGACTTACCATGAAGGTTTTGGAACGATTTGTTGTTCCCCGAATAAAAAAAATTTCCTATAATCTTTCATTTCGTATCTAGCGATTTAAGTGAAAGAAATAACACTTTTCTAATATTTTCTGCATTTTAGTTCCATTAATTATTTAATTTTTAATTAATTTAAATAATTTTATTTTTACTCTTTTCCTGCTTTCTTGAAAATAATGTAAAATTTTTTGGGATATTTTGATTTCGAAATCGGATTTCTGTCAGTTGCTGCTAAGTCCACTGCAGGGCTGTCAACCGGCACAGCCTGTTTCTGAATTTTCAGGGTGAGTTTCTCTGCTGGCTGCGCCCCTTCACTGGTATTACCTTCGTTAGCACTCTTTATCTCGTCCTCCTTTAATGCTTGTGAATCGCGTGATTTCGGTGCATCGTTGCTACCAACTGTGAGGGGAAAAAATATAGTTAAATAATGCTTTTTTGAAATTATTGCAAACCAAATTTTCCGCCTACCACGTGGTGAATCGGAAGTTGCTTCTATTCTACTCGTATGACTTCCATATGTTATACTAGAAAGCATACGCATAAAGACTTGCCATATAGTAACACGACAATATGTTGAATTAGAAGTGCTCTCAGACGTTCTTCTTTGGAAGAGAGCTGTGCGTTGTACACCTTCAGCTACACTTTCAACGGAACTATGGAATTCTGTGTCGCAGTTAACGCAAGCAAATGACGGTATGGCCAAAATCAGCAACAGTAGGAGATTCATTGTAAGCGCCTGGTTTTCGCGTTGATTTATTCGTTACTGTAGAGAAGTTTGAATTCGATCGAGCTTAGAACATTTGTGCGATTCCTGTCATGCAGTTGCATTTATATAAACCACAGTCACTTGACACATGCTGTTTATTTAAGACCAGCATCGAATTGCAAATTTACAAAAATAAAAAAAAAAGTTATAAATAAATATAGCTTCTTTTTTCATTTGTAAAATGTGTGCAAATGTTTTTCATTCCTTCTTCGCAGCTGCCTATCTTGAGGTCAAGGTCAGTCGAAACTTCGTAAGAGCTTTTAAGCTGTTTTAAGCTTTTATACCCTCTCTGTAAAAAATGTAACTCAGTTCACGGCGGTATATTTGCAGCAGTTAAGTTTTTTTTTTAAACGAACGAAAATTTTCGGCTGTAATATAAGAGTTTATTGGCGAGCTTAATGGTTGGGTTAGAAAGTTTAACCCAAAGCTATCTCTCATCTTAACTGTTTCAAATTTATTGATAATCCTGAACCGTGTCCTCACTATATTTGCTATTTATGGTAAATGGAGCTTAAACTTGTAATCTTTGAATCTGCTTTAAGGTTTCAAATGTGGTACAGGGTTATCCGTGTTGCGGTTTCGAAAAAAAGTTAATAAACTGTATTTAAAACAATTTTCTCATGAAATTCTTTTTTTATACAGTTTGTTACTTTGCATTATATTTATTAGAAACACTACATCATTTAAATAACTGTCTCGCACATTTTTGATCTTCGGTCAATTTGAGGTATTTTTGGAATACTTTTTGGCACATATTGGGCGGTATCTCAGCCACAACTTGACGAATGTTGATTTTCATGTGCCATAGAGTAAAAAGTTTATCCTTATAAACACAGTCTTTCGCGCAGCCTCTCAGAAAAAAATCCAACGCTGTCAAATCGTACGATCTCGGTGGTCAATTGGCATCGCCAAGACGAGAGATTTATCTCGCAATGAAGCTATATTCGTTTGTTTTTGTTTAAGGTCCAATCACCCCTCCTGAACAAAAAGCGCAACAAAAAGTAATTTTTATTTTTTTGATGTAAGGGTCTCTCTTCAATTTCTTGTGAGAATTCTCGGAATTCCAAATGTGAAAATTTTGCTTATTTGCGAATGCCCCGAGTGAGAAATGTGACTGGTCGCTGAAGAAATATTTGTTCGAAAACCCACCATACAATGCTTGTTGTTCAGTCACCCAATCGACGGATGTACGGCTGGTCAGCTTACTTTAGCTGTGTTATGAGCTGGGCTTGATATGGAAATATTTTAGGTGGAACGAGCAAAATGACGATGTACGAGCCTTACAATATCTGTAACCGATCTAGTCTTAATCTCAATAATATTTTTAATTTTAAAACAAAACATGTTTGGTTTGACAATTAAGTTTGATGATGTCTTACAATATCTGTAACCGATCTAGTCTCAATTTCAAGTTTTTTTTTAATTTTAAAACAAAACATGTTTGGTTTGACAATTAAGTTTGAGGATGTCTTACAATATCTGTAACCGATCTAGTCTCAATTTCAAATTTTTTTTGTAATTTTAAAACAAAACATGTTTGGTTTGACAATTAAGTTTGTAATTTTAAAACAAAACATGTTTGACAATTTAGTTTGATGATATCTTACAATATCTGTAACCGATCTGGTCTCAATTTCAATTTTTTTTTAATTTTAAAACAAAACATGTTTTGCTTGACAATTAAGTTTGATGATGTCTTACAACATCTTTAAGCGATCTAGTCTCAATTTTTTTTAATTTTAAAACAAAACATGTTTGGTTTGACAATTAAGTTTGATGATGCCTTACAATATCTGTAACCGATATGGTCTCAATTTAAATTTTTTTTTTAATTTTAAAACAAAACATGTTTGGTTTGACAATTAAGTTTGATGATGTCTTACAACATCTTTAACCGATCTAGTCTCAATTTTTTTTAATTTTAAAACAAAACATGTTTAGTTTTGACAATTAAGTTTGATGATGTCTTACAATATCTGTAACCGATCTGGTCTCAATTTCAATTTTTTTTTTAATTTTAAAACAAAACATGTTTGGTTTGACAGTTAAGTTTGACAGACGTCAAAATACGGCTACGTACTTTTAAAACCACGAAACCACGAAACCATATATTATCTGATACTTTCGATACCGGAAAACTGGTAAAGAAATGAACTGCTTTTTGTACACTTGAGTCGGTAAAGATGAACAAGTTTATCATATTAAACAAACAAAGCTTTTTCAAACTGGGAAAGGCCTAGATGTAAATAATGTTCAATTTATGTCCAGTTAGGTTAGATTAGGTTAGTTTATCTTTGGTTACTCTAGATTGGGTTAAGTGGTGAGATTTGTATCGGTTTAATGGAAGCTCGTAAGATCCTTATGAAATACTAATGTGATAGAAGGCTAATGAACAAGTTATGCACCAAATATGTGAAACGAGACACTGTAAGTGGTCTAAGAACCAAAGTCTTGGAAGTGATTAATGACACAAATTGGCAATTACTTTGAAAAAAAAAGAACATTGACTGTCGTTAAGGAGATCTTTAAAGGTTTAAATTAATCAATACTGAGATAAAATAATATGCGGGAGGGCAACTTAAATACGTGACTCGCGCTATCGTCGATAATCAGGTTATTATCATCCGATGTTGCAGATCATTAGGACACAAAATAGTGAAATCCAAAGAATACTCAATGAAATGAACTGCTCCCAGCCATTTAGTATATTTCACAATATCACTAGCTGTCCTCAAAAAAGACGAGACAAAACTCTATAACTCAAGAAACTTTCATTGTTTTCATACGAAACAAATTTCGACTTGGCGGGAAGGTCTTCAAAGAAATTCATAGAAATCCATCAGCCGTTTGGAGTAACTCAGAATAAACCGTAGATCCCTCCATTTGTTGATAAAAGATTAGATAATATCCATTTAAATTTACCCAGATATTCTTATAGTTTAGAAAATATATCCAGTTGGCTTTTTCTATTGACTTTCAGTCGTTTCCGTTTCATTCGAGTATCACACAGTTTTTAAATACAATAAAAAGCAATAAAACACTTTTTCTTAAAATTTACTAAGAGTTTCATCGCTATCATCCAATATTTCACCATCATATCCGCCATCTAAGGGATCAACTCCGTAACGCCTTTCGGTTGTCTTTCGTTGACTCAATATATCACCATTATCATCTACTTCACCATCATAGCCACCTTCTTCAATTTCTGCTTCATCATCTTTTGCTATAAGTTTAGCACTCTTCACTGTTGCTCGGTTACAGGTGACACATAATGGCATTGCCATTGAAATTATGAACGCGAAGGTTACTAGAATCAAGAGCCGCATTACGAAAATAAATTAACTGTATTGAAAAGCTTATAAAGCTAAAGAATGCTTGTACTGAACTAACCTTCAACTCTGAACATGAACGTGTTTTATCAAACTCTAAGAATGTTTGAAGAGTTTTTTCGCGTGAGAAGCAAAAAAAAGGAAAAGAACAAATGAAAAACAAAGCAAACACTTGGCTTTCGCTGTTTAT